>JAPVRG010245496.1:1307-14861 GCA_029783565.1 Rhagoletis cerasi
CAAAATTAGCCGTTTTTCGTCAACAATTATCAACAAAGTCGAAATTTTTTGGACAATCTAAACAATGTACTGTCATGTACTTTTCTTAAAATTTTTTTGTGAAGCTCTGCACGATATCTTCTTTTAGATACTACTTAAGCCAGACCTTGCACGACCTTGCAAAAATGTTAAACTCCACAATATATCAAGCCGCGTATGTAATAAAATACGAAAAAAGGGTCATACCTACCCAAGAGCTGCTTCTAAAGGGATCAAAAAAACTTTTGTCATACTAAATTAGGTTAAGATATCTCTAAAATAGCTACCAGTTAAATTATTTATACTAGTATCGCTCAGTTGTCGAAATTCGACATCTTTTTTCAAACACTTTTGAATTTTGCCACGCCCCCTTTTCCAAAATATACCAATTTTCGCCGTAAGTACGGTATTGATAACACATGTTGCTGTGCCAAATTTCAGGACGTAAGCTTAAGCGGTTCCGAGATAAGCGATATGAAAACTTCAGTTTGTATGGGAAGTGCCACGCCCCCTTTTCCAATACCTCAACTCGCCGTGAGTAGGGTAATTAGAATCTATGCATCCGTGCCAAGTTTCAGCTCCCCAGCATAATTGGGTTTAGAGATATATCGGTTTTCACATTTTAGTATGTATGGCAGATGCCATACGCCCTGTATAATGGGGTTAACATTTCTGGATTAGAGGAAGTTACATCCTTTAAATCGGTATTGGAATCGAGCGAAAGGTGCCCTCTAAAAATGGGGTTCAAACTTTTATTCTGGCGTATTTATATATAGATACCTTCAATATACCGTTTTTGCTACAAATCCTCCTTAAAGGACCTCTGGAGTCATCCAATCGATCCCCGATCAAGGTAAATTTCTATATGGCCACTTTTTACGACAAATCCAAGCATCAGAAGCAACCAAATATTTTTTTCCGGCTAACTTGTATGGGGTGGCCCACTGTGCGCCGTTTCCTAAAAGATCGAACTACCTTTTTATTTCTAACTGTTCCTATTCAGTTATAAGAAAATTCGCTTAGTTCAAAATAGTCACAGAAAATGAGATTAGCCCCAAAAACTACAAAAACTATTCATTAGAATGTTGCGAATTTATAACTGGTTCGAAACTATATAAAAAGTGCTGCAGAACGTTCGTTCGAATATGTTTTCGTTATGCACTTCACAGATGAGTTTTCATAGCTAGGAAACATAAAACAAAGTTTTTTACTATCATTTTGACATGTTGCATCTGACCGCGTTCGAGCCGGGTCCTTCTGGAATGTAATAAATAACGACAAGAACCTCTGCACACTCAGCTACAGCTAAGGTATGCAAACATTTCTTAAAATCAGTCATAACAAATTCGATTTCAAATTGAAAACACATTCCCTAAAAAAACTTTAAATCGCTACCATGGGAAAACCAAAAAGACTGTTAAAGAATTATAAGGGTACTCACGACACCCCGAGTAAGAGAGTAAAAAAGGAAAGTGTAAAGAAAAATTTATTTCTAACAACAGAATACCTTGATTAAAAATTTACTTTTGCACTCAACCTTAACCTATGACCCTTATAGGTTAAGGATGAGTAAAACTTTAAATTTTTAATCAAAGTATTTCGTTGTTGGAAAGTAGTTTTTCCTTACACTAATCTTTTACTCTCTTACTCGGGGTGTCGTGAGTACCCTTTATGTTAATTTTTTCGCAGTGTAGAAAAAGAGGTTCAAAGTTAACTAGATCTGAGCTGTGGAGTTTTGAACTGGTGCGGAACTAAAAAGAAAGGTAATGCAGCGGGGGACAATTTGCATTTTCTATGAACTCGCCCTGTTAAATTCACCAGTTTTTTGCATGCAAAAGAGATTTATCGCGAAGTAGTAGTGGTTCTAAATGTACTAGAAGCGAACGAATTCAGAACTAGAGATTTTCCCTACAGGGTCCAACCCTTGCACACAAATACATACACATGTATGCCAACAGGCATTGCGTATATGCTGTGTTATGCAGTGTGAGAAAAAAGAGAACTGCACTAAATTTCCGTTTAGAGGAAATTCAAAAAGTGCTGTGAAATTCTGCGGATGCCCAGGAAGCAACGCACAAAGGCAAACATTCGCTATGTAGTAGTATGTATATGCGTGCGTGCTAAAAAATAACCTCACGCGTTGAACGTATGCATGCCATTGTAAGTATCTGCATACATATACACATATGTATGTATTTGCATGAGGTGTGCAAGTGACAGCTGTTGGCGCATAGCTAAAGGGACTATGGGCTGCATAGTAAATTGAATGCCATAAGCAATGAAGCAAAGTATGTAAAGCGTTTTGGTCTCTTTCACGGCCTTGTCCTTAGCTGCAGCCTTCCAGTTGACGTTCAGCTTCTGCCTTTACTTTTTATTTAGATTTCAAATTAATGCACTTAACGCCTTTCTTCCTTATACTCCGTTTGCCACCACTTACTGCTTTACAATTCTTCTGAAAATTTCTATTATTTTTTCTCTGCTTTTAAATGCATTCACTTGCATTAGATTATCATTCAACTCATTGTCTTCATTTCATTTCAATGCTAAATAATAGACGTCGCTTTAAATGACCGAAAACTTTCTAAGTCACTGCCTTGTCAATGCATATTCATTTGCAAATGTCCTAATTGTTTTGCCACCAGCGAAATTTAACTTTTGTTCAGTTGTTAATAAAATAAAGCCATTGAATGCAATTATTAAATTGTCATCGCGTGACTGGCTGTAGCGCATTGTATGCATTTTATTCAATGTCCGCAATCCGCCGCGCATTGTTTTTTGTTTTTATTGTTAAATAGCACATTTTCTTGTTTACAAGCACGGTTTTTTGTTATGTTATTTTGACACCCATACAGTGGAGGACGAGCAATTGCATACATATGCGTATATATGTATTTATATACTCTGTACTAGAATGTTTGTAGAAAATTTAATTACTGTTTTGGTTTATGGTCGCATAATTGTTGCTTTTAATTTTAGTGCTTGGCAATTTTCCGTTTTACTGAATATTTTTGAAATTATACACCTGCAATTAAGTGTTTGCAATTAATTGTGCAATTCCATTAAGTGTTTGAAAGGATGACCATGTATTGATTTAAAAATTTTAATGACCTTGACTTTAAGGACTACGCAAAAATATATCATGAGTACGGTGACCATGCGAACTTTATTTAAGGGGCAGTCCTTTTTTTAAGTTTCTGCCCTTTGGATTTATTTATTTTTCTAAAGTCTGCTTTGCCCTTTATTTTAAAACCTGTCTTTTGAATGCCAAAAAAAAAAAAAAAAACCTGTCTTTTGAATGCCAAAAGAGCATGGAAAGCCATTGCCTGCCACTGGTCATAAAGAATATTGAGGAGACTTCTAAGGAAGAAAGCTCATTCTGTGAGCTCATGTTTACTACGTCTACTTCTCCTTGTAACGTAAGCTTTTTGTTCCCCTTACGAAGCGTAGAAGACTGTGGATGCTTGAGAATTACATGTGCGCTAGGCAATCGAAGAAAAAAGGTTTCATATAAATATCTTATATTAGCCAGAGCAAAACAGCGGGAAAGAAAATGCATAAGGCTGAGGCAATTCGTGATCGAATATCGCAGGTGAATTCTTGAGCCAGGCTCTTGTATGGTTGTTAATTCTCCTTAAACAAATGGACCTTCTCTTGGTTAATTTTTTTATCGTTTCACAATTCTGATTGTTGAATGTTTCGAGGTACTGAGCTTAACATAACATAAGATAACATAACAGAACAATATTATTAATATTTTATACCAAATTAGAGGGCAGATTTGCTGCTTTTTATCAAAGGGAATAGATTAGAGTTACTGAGCAAGCACCGCCTGCTCTGGGCTATCAACTTATTTAGCCACTTCAAAGCTCCTGATCCCGATGTTATCTTACCTGCTCAGCTACAAAAGTCGGCGTATGTGTCTTATCACTGAGTTGCCCTTATTTGGGCAAGCTGCTTAGGCTAATAAGGTAATCAGAACTGCTTTTATTTTCAAGACCGGCAGAGCCTTTCATGTATCTCCAAGGGATTTTAGACCCATCTGTAACCAATGATGAGAGACATTGAATTGATTAATTGAGCTGCGCATCAGACACAGGATTCCTAGGGAGCAATCGGCATGCCTAATGCAAGGAAAATGGGTGGAATCAGCTATAATATTCGTTTAAAGGGATAACAAGGGGTATTTAAATAACGTCCACCCTGAGGCAATCGTAAACTTCTTAGTCAGACTGGGCGTCGAATTTGAAATTTTCATTTTTATCGATCGCTTCCTATGCTACGCAACTGCGTTAGTACGGTAGGGAAGAGCATATACATAAATAAGTACCTGTACAACCTGTTGGATACTTGGGTTGTGGCTTTTGCCGATTACCTAGTACTTTGTTAGACGAAGGTGCTTATGTAATGTTTATGAACTTATGTCAATGCACTATGAGAAATTTGATGCTATTTTGTGGCCAAAATTGGAAGAATTGAAATATCATTTTTAAACTTGGTCCAGCATTAGGGCGGGAAGTAGCAAGGTTGCTTGTTGGTGTTGGTTCATTTTTCCGACAGAGTGGCAAGATGGTTTACTTTGGGACGAATTTCCGTCATCCTTTGTCAAGTTTGGTTTGAAGACAAACCGGTTTTGGCATTGTGCCATCTTCAGTGTCATTTTTCTTTCTGTTCGTTTAGTAAGTTTGCCATAAAAAAGTGGAGTTGCCACGCCAATTAACTTTTGTAAAAATTTCAAGAATTTTTATTAGATTTCTTAGAAAGATTTTGATTATGCAGTTTTGTAGCTAATTCAGTTTTAGTATAATAAACTGCAAGCCTGAAGTAGATAGGACTTACTGCTGATTTTTGGAAATTTTTTGAAGGTTTTGTAGACGTTGTTTCAAATAGTTACTTAAGAAAGAGTATAATTTTTTAATGTGACAAAAAATCGCAGTATGAGATAACGTAGAAATAACACAAAGATATCCCTAAGGATTTATGATGAGTTTTTTTTAAACGTTTTCAAACATTTTTTTAAAACTCTAAATTTTTTTTTAAACCGCAAAATTTCACTTTAAGGTCACTTAAATACACACGTTTCGTTAGAACAACCTTTAAATTTACATAAAAGTTTTAATTGATAAATGTTATTGTCACTCTATTTCCCATTTTTCACTTTTGAAAATCAGCAAACAGATTATGAGACACACACATTTGAAAGCGATGCACAAATCAAGCTACACATTTTTTGTTTACAGCTGATTTATAAGCTATATGTTTGAGGGATGCCATATCAGTCGTAAATCACTTTATGTAAAAACAGAGTTTCCACGTGTTTACTTTGAAGTATTCGCTGTAAGACAAGATCAGAAGAAAAGAGTTTCAAGCAAGTAAAAAAATTAACTTTTGGCCACGAAATAGGGCCAAATTTCCCGTAGAAATTTTCCATCAACCTAAACTATGCTTCGGTATAAGCCCAAGTAGCACTTCCATAAATATTTGTAGCCTTAGATTGATGGACAAGGAAAAGAAATCAGACTCTTCAAGACCTTTTTTGGTGCAACATTTATGGTGAAACCGATTCTAAAATGAGTCACTTCAATTGGAACATTCGTAAGTTTAGGTACAGAGTTATATAATTTTTAATTATCTCGTGTATTTTAACTACTACCAGGCAGTTGGCTACATACATACATACATACATATGTATGTAAATATATATGCAAGTAAAAATATCTTGGCAGGTGTCAAACTGCCATAAAAATAAATTGCAAAGGAAATGTGGTTAATGTCAAGTTTTTCAATAATCGCAATATATCTTTACACAAGTATGTATGTACATACCATATTCACATACACATATGTACATGCCATATTCACATACACATATGTAAATATTTACAATTTCGACACACATTCACAAAATCAATTTATCAGCTATGGAAAAGGAGAACGGTGCGTATGAGTAATCTCTAACAATCTAAATCAGCCAGCGGCAACACTTTGACAAACGCACACGCTTTCACTGCCACATAGCAAGTAAACATGTTTGTACATAATTTTGCTCTCCTCTTGACTGCCTTAGCTGTCTTCCTTTTTGCCTTTCACATCATAATTACAATATTGATAACAACAATATCGTTGTTGTTGTCCATGCGGGAGATTTACAAAGATTTGCCACAAATGTCACTTGCATCATCGCTCCCCCTCCATATTTATGTTATACCTTTTCACTCTGCTGCGTTAATCTTGTTTAGCCCACATATCCATTTGTCAAAATTATCAGCTCGATATGCTTTGAATGAACATACTTATACAATACATGTGTATGTATGTATGAACGAGTATGTTCTGTAGATAATACAGATAATAGTATATTTACATATGTAAATGTATGTGCTTATCTACCAGTTTACCACCGCAGGGAAAAAACGAGAACAAGAAAAACAACAAGAGCTGTAGAATGAGTTTCAGCAAAGTAGGGAAGAATAGATTTACTAAACTGTTGATTATGATGGGTGGTACCTGTCGGACAAATATAGTCTCAGGGTACGCAGTTAGTTCTCGGCCTGCAATATATGGATAGCAATTTATGGTCTCATTCATAATAGGTACATATCAACTGCCTGAAATAGGATGTAAAAATGGGGGCAACCAACAAACAAACCAACCACGTCTACAGGCCCTCTGACAGCAGAGCGGTGCTCCTCCTGCAATAGAGTCAGTCTATAATATGTAAAAAAACCGATTTTTTACTGAATATTTCTGATTCTATTAACAGTAGTGAGCAACCACATTACGTTTTTCTTTTATTTTAAATTAGTTTGACGCTTAAACTGTTGTTACAAGTGGTAATATTAGTTTTCCCAAAAAATGTAGATACGTGGTTAACAAACAAAAAATATTTTAAAAGTAGAGACTTCTTTTTGCCATTTGACTTTTTGAATAGATGTAAATTATCTTACTCAAAGACTGAACTTTATTTGAGCGAAGCGTAAGCTTTGCAGAATATACATACCTTTACCAATCCTTCAACACATATAATCCGTATCAAGATTTAATTTGAGTTGCATAACCATCTGAGTAGGAAAGCCATTTTCGAGTGAAATAGGGTAGGACAAGTCGTTTTTTATGCAGTAATAACTATTTAGTGCAGAATATGGTCACATGAACGCATGCCCGACGACTGGAATTTAAGTGTGATCTGCCCAATCCACAAGAAAGGCGACCCCGCTAAACGCTTCAACTACCGCGGGATCATCCTTCTAAGCATAGGTTACAAGGTTTTATCGAGTGTATTGTGTGAAAGACTGAAGCCTACCGCCAACGAGCTGATTGGACTTTATCAGTGTGGCTTTAGACCTGGAAAATGCACCATAGATCAGGTATTCACAATACGCCAAATCTTGGAAAAGACCCGCGAGAATAGGATCGACACACACCACCTATTTGTCGATTTCAAAGCCGCTTTCGACAGCACGAAAAGAAGTTGTCTTTATGCCGCGATGTCTGAGTTTGGTATCCCTGCGAAACTAATACGGCTGTGTAAAATGACGCTGAGCAATACCACCAGCTCCGTCAGAATTGGGAAGGACCTCTCCGAGCCGTTTGATACCAAGCGAGGTTTCAGACAAGGTGAATTTCATGTAATTTCTTGAATCTAATGTTGGAGAAGATAATAAGAGCTGCAGATCTGAACCGCTCAGGCACAATACTTTACAAGAGCGTGCAATTGCTGGCGTATGCCGACGACATCGACATTATCGAAAAAAACAAGAGCTACGTCTGTTCTGCCTTCTCGGGATTAGATAGAGAAGCAAAGCGAATTGGTCTGGTGGTGAACGAGGACAAAACGAAGTATCTCGTGTCATCACACAAACAGTTAGAGCATACGCGTCTTGCCACCCACGTCACTGTTGACAGTTACAAGTTTGAAAAAGTAGACAACTTCGTTTATCTGGGAACCAGCATTAACACCAATAATAGTGTCAGCCTTGAAATCCAACGGAGAATCACTCTTGCCAACAAGTGCTACTTTGGACTGAGAAGGCAATTGAGAAGTAAAGTCGTCTCTCGTCGTACAAAAATCACACTCTATAAGTCACTCATCTTGCCTGTGCTGGTGTATGGCGCGGAGGCATGGACAATGAAAACAGAAAGATTCTGCGAAAGATTTACGGGCCTTTGCGCGTTGGCAATGGCGAGTACCGCAGACGATTTAACGATGAGCTGTATGAGCTTTACAACGGGGCATGGGGCATATCAGAAGAGACCTACGGTGCACAGTTGTCAATAAATGGAATTTAATGTTCACAATTCACTGTAGCCTTAATTTCTCAACCAATTTGGCTAATTATTTTTAAATGAAAACTTATGAAATTTGCAAGAGAATAGTTGAGCCCGATTTTTGATTTTTTATTTGTTTACATACAATTTTTTAGTGCAAAATGTTGACGTAGTGGCAATTTTGAAGAAGATCGATTCTCCTGTTCCAGTTAATAAATGTTACACACTGAAAACTACTTTAAAACAACTGTAGGGTTCCCCCAAAACGACAAAAAATTTCACAAGAAAAATTTTAAATGTTTTAAAAAAATGTTCACCAAAATAAAAAATTAGTTTTGAGTATTCAGAAAAATTTCGGATATGCAGTTTTATAGACTATTAAATTTTAGTATAATAAAGTGCAAGTTTCAAATAGCTAAGAGTTAGCGTTGATTTTCAATAATTTTTTTTGCTAACATTTCGAGCACATCTGCATGCTAAATGGGAATTAAAAGCGAAAACAAATTATTCAAAATCAACGCAAACTCTTAGCCACTTGCCAGTGCCATAACAAGAAGAATGTGAGAGGTTGACTAGGAGAGTATTTATTTTTTTTTTTCGAAAAAATATAAAAATGTATCAAGATAAAGGCAGGCAACGTAAAAGCAAAATGTAAAATTCCCCAAAAGTGTAATTGCACGCACTATTGGTAGTTCAGCCATATTTTCCAAAAATTTCTCCAAAAGCTCGGCTTTTGAAAGTCTGTTAACTTTTTTGGACACTTCGAGTACACTAGAGAGGTCTGTTGCTATGTCTTTTACTATTGGACAAATATATTTCGCTGACAACCGAACGGAGGATTCCAGTTAATACGAAAATTTTCATAAAGAAGTTGCCTCTTCAATTAAAAATAGATCAATCACCATGAAATGCTTAGGGTAGTCGAAAAATAAATAGGAAAATACACTTTTTTGAAGTTTCCTGCTGCCACCCCTCAGAAATGAAGAATATCAAAAATAAGGAGACAGGTATCTTGTTTTAATATTTACCATTGCCGCCGGCGCTTTGGAGTCTCCTATTTTACATTAGGAAAACATATTTTTTTGTAGAATCGCTATAAATTAGTTAAAAATAAATATTTTTTGATCGAGTTAGTATATCTCCCTTCGGAAATCTTCAAAAAATAAAATTATGATGCTTATTTCCCTTTAGAATTTTACTAAGTATGTTTTTATAAATGTTAATATTATATAATATACCCAAAATTAGTTATTTTATGTGTTCGTAACCACAACACGCACGAACAGCTCGGTCCCTTTGTTTAATTTGTTTTCTGCATTCTCCTCGATATTTTCTGCACGTTTGTGGTAAAGAAATTTTGAAAAATAGGATTGTCAGCTATTTTAAAATTTAAAATTATTCAAAAGCTCAATAAAATATCTAAATTTCTACATCAAAACTAAAACCCTTTGAAGAGATTAAAAAATATTTTGGAACGGGGTTGCCACCTTTCTAAAAAATACAACAACGGTTATTTAAAAATTTAAGCATATTTAATACCAAAATATGGGTATCCAACGTAAGGTGTATGCACTCCGAGTAATGGTTTTTGAAGATACTTTAATCCATATTTTTGGATTTTATTTTTTTTTATTATCTATAATAAAAAAAGTTAAAACATTAAATTATAAATATAAATTATGAATGCCACAGCGTATTCGGCTATATTGCACACATATAATACGTATTCTAGATAAATGGTAACCATATCCAAGAATGGGTGTGGATTTCATATTTTTTCATATATTGGTAATAAATGTGTTTAAATTTTTTGTATTTGTTGTTGTATTTTTTAGAAAGGTGGCAACCCGGTCCAAAATATTTTTTAATCCCAAAGAGTTTTAATTTTAATGTAGAAATTTAAATATTTTTTATTGAACTTTTAATTAATTTTAAATTTTTAAATGGAGGGAAACTCTATTTTGCTAAATTTCTTTACCACAATCCTACATAAAACATCGAGTAGAAGGCAAAAAACCAATTAAGGAAATCCGCTAAGCTGTTTGTGCGTGATGTGGTTACGAACATATAAAATAACTAGTTTTTGTATATAGCAGATACAATTAACGGTTATTAAAATTTACTTAGTAAAATTTTAAAGATAGTAAATTAGCACCACAGTCTTATTTCTTGAAGTTTTCTGAAGGAAAATATTTTTATTCGATCAAAAAATATTTATTTTTAACAAAAAAATATTTTCCCCATGTAAAATACTTAGGAAACTTCAAAGCACCGATGTCACGGGTAAATATTAAACGATTTCAAATTAAAAAAATACGTGTCCTTTATGTTTTGTTTTCTTCAGTTCCGGAGGGTGGCTAGGAAAAAAAGTTTGGACCAGCCTAATGTACATACATATGTATGTACTCATATATCTACATGTATACATAAGTAAACATTTCATAGAGAGGCAAGTACAGTGTTTACTCATGTATACATAAATAATTATTTGTCCGTTTTCCGTATTTAAACGCCATCAGTAATAAAAAAAAATTTCAGCAACAGTTAGCAATATGAGGAGCTACATACATACATACATACATAGTAAGTAGCAACCATGGAGGCCGCTACGTTGTTGCTTCATGTCGCGTTGGCTTTTTCGTTTCTAATTGATACTTTCGCTGTGACTAATTTCTTGCGCGCGTGTGGTGCAAAATGTCGCATATCAATTAGTCAAAATGGTGCACGCGAATTGTAAACTCTGGTAATCAAATTTAAAATGGCTGGAAATTTTCTAAAATGACGAAATGGAATTAAATTTATACGGCTCGTTTCATTTACGGGGACCAATATAAATGCGCTTGACTACGTACATATTTACTAACGTACATACATATGTATATGTGTTTGCATTTATTTGTCCTACAAGTTGGCAAATTGAATTATTTAAAGTTAATGCTGCTTAGGAAAACATCGTTCAGCGAAAATATTTTAATTATTATTTTGGTTAAAATTTAGGTGGTGTTTAAAAATTATGTTAACAGGTGTGGACCTGCATTTTGGGATATTACAAATAATTCTACAGGATGCACAATACGTATTCTTATTTAATGTAGTCCATAGGGAATTAGAGATGTTCTGTTACTAAATCTTCTAGATAGATTTAATCTTATTAAGCTTTTGCGGCTAGTGGACTTCATTCTGTTTTTTTTTTTTACAGAGATTGCCAGCCGTGCGAAAATGCGCTTCCACTAACCTATGGGGACTTTTTCCTATCATTATTGTCTGGAATAGATACCTTAAAGTCAATAGAGTTTTCTAGTTTAGGAGCTCCTCATATGCACAACATTCGGTGAAGTTCTCAGTCCGTTGTGTATCTTTGAGTCCACCATGCTAAGGATGCATAGGTAACTATTGTTTTTATTATGAACATTGTAGAATGATCATTTTGTGGGGAGGCCTCATGTGTAACCAAAAAGTCGTGAACAAGAAAAAAAGCCTTCATCGCCTTGTTGATAACAGCATCCAAATCTGCGTTTCAGGTGAGTATTTTAATTATGAAGAGTTACCCCAAAATATTTTTCCTCCCTAGAAAAACTTATTTCTGTTTCACCCAGAATGAGTTCCGTCATAGATAACTTTCCTCCGAGTAAATGGTACAATAACATTTGTTGGTGTTGGTTGGTACAATAATAGTTTTAGTTTTGGATCAATTGATTGGCCTTTGTTTACGTGCCGTCAATGTGTGGTACGCAGGGCTTGCTGCATAAATTTCGGGAGGGCTCCACACCATGCAGGCCTGTTATGCAGATTGTCAGATTGTTTGAATTCCCTTTCGTGCCAAAGTCATGGCAGTGTGAAGTCCTCTTCTTCTATGACAAAAGTTTATAATAGAGGAGAGGGTACACCTCTGGCTGTAATCGATTCTGTCAGATTTTTCTTGTTTTCCGCCCAAGTAATATTCACTGAATTATGATTAGACTTACTGCCTTGCTTGATAAGGCATCATTTATTTCCCTATATGAAATGTTGTCAAAAGGTTCAGAGATGTGTATGTGTACATAAAGACACAAAGAGCTATGGTCTTGGACCCCAAGAACCTTCTCTTTGTTGAAGTTAGCTTATAGATAGGTCTCTTAGGTTGACTTCCCTAATGTGCTGATTTATCCAAGCCTTTTAGGAGAAAGAAACTGAGGCTAGTCGGGCTAATCTAAGACGAAGGTGGTTGTTCAGGTTTTTCTGCTCTCGGTAATAATACCGCCTTGGCCTCAGTCCAACCGTTGGGGACGTCACCCAATAAGAGCGAGGCTCTATAGAATATTGAGGGCACTGGTGCTATGTGATTGATTCCTTGCGAAAGGTGGCAATGGTAGACCCCATCAGGTTTTGGCGATTTATAAGGGCTAAAAGTAGATATAACCCTTTCCTTACTTTCTATAGTGTTTGGTTTGGTTGCCCAGCTTTACTCTCTACCAGAAGTGAGTGTTAGTACACACATGCAGTCCTTGGGTTTAACCGGGGGCTTTACCTCTGGTTAGTGGTAAGCAGAGATGGTGAAAGTGGCCCTAATATTTAGTTACAACATTACACTGTACTTGTTTGGACGTCGAAACTTTAACGGTGGATCACAAGGGACGAGAAGTTTACTACACCGAATAAATTTACAGGCCAGCGAATCAACACTTCATTTTGTATTAAAACGTCGCCAATTCACAATTATTGTAGCGTTCGCAACAATAATAAATAAGTCTCAAGGTCAGACCCAAGCAAGAGTTGGTGTTTTCCCAAAAGAGGATTACGTTGGGCATGGTTAGCTATAAGGAGCATTGAGTAGATTACGATCTTGCGAAGGTATCAAAGTTAAAATTAACGACCAAAAGCGATGTACTGCAAATACGATTTTTTATGAAATATACATAAATCAATTTAGGTGTCTTTAGAAAAAAGAAAAAAATGCATATTTTTTAGACAACGGAGCGCCCCGTTTTTCGGGGTTATTACTAGTTTTTATTAAATGCGTTTAAACATTAACCAGTAAGGCCTAAGAGATCTTTTTATAATTTTCTCGCCCATGTTGAATATAATTAACATTTTTGCACGCATGTCTGCCATATGTATATAAAATCTTAATGCAAAATGGTAAGTAAGCATTTTACTAGAAGTAGGGGAAATAGGGAATGGCCAATATAAAAGACGGCGTTGAGCCAAAATAAAATCATTCTGAACTTAAGATTCAATCACTTAGGTTTTATTTTGAGAATCACAAACATCGTGCAGCGGGTGGAGAGCTCA
>JAPVRG010245507.1:0-15652 GCA_029783565.1 Rhagoletis cerasi
AAAATCAACGGAATTTGTTAGCGAATCGAAGATTGCACTTTATTGCACTAAAATTCAATAGGCCTTAAAACTGCATACTCGAATTTATTGTTGAAAATCTGATTAAAAAGTTCGAAATTTTAATGAAAATTTCATGAATTTTCCTTTTCTTCAAAGTTTGAAGTTTTGATTTAAATGGTTTTAGTTGTAGAATGTGTTATATATTTATAGAAAATTATATCACAACTACTTACCAGCACGGGCATGATGAGTGACTTATAGAGCGTGGTTTTCGTTCGACGAGAGACGACTTTACTTCTGAATTGCCTACTCAGTTCAAAGTAGCACTTGTTGGCAAGAGTGATTCCCCGTTGGATTTCAAGGCTGACATTATTATTGGTGTTGATGCTGGTTCCCAAATAAACCAAGTTCTCTACTGTTTCGAAATTATAACTGTCAACAGTGACGTGGGTGCCGAGCCGCGAATGCGCTGACTGATTGTTTGATGACAGGAGATACTTCGTCTTGTCCTCGTTTACCACCAGACCCATTCGCTTTGCTTCCTTATCCAACTTGGAAAAGGCAGAACATACCTCGCGTTTTTTGATACCGATGATGTCGATGTCATCAGCATACGCCAGCAATTGCACGCTCTTATAGTAAATTGTTCCAGAGCGGTTAAGTTCTGCAGCTCTTATTATCTTCTCCAGCATCAGATTAAAGAAATCACACGACAGGGAATCGCCCTGACTGAAACCTCGTTTGGTATCAAACGGCTCGGAGAGGTCCTTCCCAATCCTGACGGAGCTGGTGGTATTGCTCAACGTCATTTTACACAGTCGTATTAGTTTCGCTGGGATACCAAATTCAGACATCGCGGCGTATAGGCAACTCCTTTTCGTGCTGTCGAAAACGGCTTTGAAGTCGACAAATAAATGGTGAATGTCGATCCTCTTCTCTCGGGTCTTCTCCAAGATTTGGCGTATTGTGAATACCTGGTCTATGGTGGATTTACCAGGTCTAAAGCCACACTGATAAGGCCCAATCAGTTCGTTGACGGTGGGCTTCAGTCTTTCACACAATACGCTCGATAGGACCTTATAACCTATGCTTAGAAGGCTGATACCGCGGTAGTTGGCACGTATATATAATAAACAATATATTAGTTTAATAACTAATTCTACACTTTCACTGTTACTGCACATTGGCTTCATTGCGACTGACTGGCAGTATTGTTGTAAAGTGATGGTTAATGCCACTATTCCTATCACTGCCAGTGTCGTTGGTACTGCAACATTGGTACTTACCGTTTGCCACTGGTCGACAGATTTCACTGCTCCACCAATTGCGTTCAGCTTTACTGCCATTTCAGCCCATTCTTTTTCGTTTTCTAGCTTCCCGTGAAGCTTTTGAAACTTCCCGGTAGCTAGTCCCGGGTATTCCGTCAGGAAGTCCATCATTTGGCTCAACTGTTCCGCTGAAGCACGGCTTCTCTTTGCAGCTGCAGCTTGACTTGTGGATGCCATTTATTTGTCCAAATATTTTAAATAAATGATGAAATGCCTCTTTTTGTGGCCAAGTATTTCTTCAAACGGCTGGCGGGTAAAAAATTTATTTGTTTTTTTTTTTGCATTCCCTTTTGTGCTTTTCGCCGATTTTGACATTTCGAAATACAGAGATGCCACTTTTTATCAATTTAAATTAATAGCGAAAGTCAGCTGTTTAGTGTCTTTAAGGATGAGTTCGTGAATCGTACAATCGTTACTGCAAACCACAAAAATTCTTGACCAACATTGCTATTGTCGAATCGCTAAAAGTTAGTGAATCGCACTACTGGTATTCAGTAAGCTGGCTCATGTCTCTAGTCTAAAAAAGTCACTTATTTGTCAGCTGGCTTTGAGTAAAACTCTTTACAAAAGGTGTGTTCATAAATTTGAATCTGACATCAAATCTAATCCCAATCCCTTCTGGGCTATGTTAGCTCTAAGAAATCGTGCTCAAGCATTCCCTCGCGTACTCCTCTTCGGAGGCGACTAACCTTTTCGCTGATTTCTTTAGCTCTATCTTTGAATCTAATTTGTATCTAGTCAATGACTTCGGAGGATAGTAGCGAATCCCAACTTAATTTTGGAGCACTCACCTTAACGCTCGATGACGTGGTTGAGGGCATTTTCCATATAAAATCCTATTCCCAAACCGACGTAGATGGGGTATCTTCTTACCTTTTAAAAAATTTCTATGCATTTGCGTACCCGCTCTTATTAATATTTAACAAATCACTACGTTGCGGTGTAGTAGAGGTGCCTGGAAGGTCACCTCCATCACTCCTATTTTCAAAAGTGGTAACAAGGATAACTGTCAACTGTTTATAAATTTTTTGAACTCATTGTTAAGCAAAAGTTTTATTTTGCGCCTAACAGGCTAACCTAATATTCACGCACGCCGTCAAGGAGAAGCAACAGCAACCTTTATGTGATCAATGTTGCGTTTAGATAAGAAGTCACTTCTAAGGATGTAAAACACGTTCCGCTATCACTAATTATGCGCATTCGTCGGCTATAGTAATTGAAGTACTTCTCAAGAGCGGCAGTAACTTCTCTAATGCTAGTGGAATTAGTTGGATAAAGCTTCACAAATTTGGTAAACGCATCAACTAGGTTAGGTTAGGTTAGGTTATCTAGTCTGCCCTCATCGCTCAGGAAAAGGGCACACTTAGGCCACCATGGGCCCGTTGTGTTGCCATATTAGAGACTCCATATGTCCCTCCGCCTACCTTAGAAATGGAACCACTTTGCAGCTTTGATGAAGCGCACAAAGTCGTAGATACTGGCTGAATCTAGTTCAGCCAGACATTCAAAAGAATAATGGAGGAACGAACATTGACGAGCTCTCGCCAGAGCAGGACAGTGGCATAGGTAGTGCTCTAAGCTTACGATTTCCTCCTCATCACCGCAGCTACGACAGTAGTCGTTTGACTGCAAACCCATTCTAGTGGCGTGGGTTTCCATCAGGCAATGCCCGATGAGAACTCCAATAAAATGTCGGAGCAGCGGTCGCTCCAAGTGGAGGAGAGGGCGCGATCTACGTTTGTCCAGCCTAGGCCAGATATGTCTCGCTATCCTGCAAGTAGGTTCTGCAGACCATCTTATATTAGCCCGTTCGACGAAGTTATTTTCCAGCCAGAGCTTGCAAGAAGATAGCGGAATGCCCGCATCACGAGCTGTACTTATTGCAGACAGCAAGGTTCCCGCCCTTGCTAGTTCATCTGCAGTACAGTTTCCCGGTATGTCTTTATGGCCTGGCACCCACACAACATTAGTGACGTAGCATCTCGCCAGTTCATTAAGAGTACTCCTACATTCCATAACAATCTTCGATGTAGATTTGTCAGAATTAAGTGCCTTGATAGCTGCTTGGCTATCAGAAAAGATTGTTACCCCTTTCAGGCTAATTAGAGAATCGATCAGCCATCTTGCAGCTTCGTTTATCGCTGTTAGTTCAGCCTGAAATACGCTACATAGATCTGGCAGACGAAAACTAAGGCTTAGTGAGAGTTCTTGCGGGTATACCCCACTTCCTACCTTCATATCCAACTTGGAGCCATCAGTGTAGATGGCTGTTGACGCAGAATACGAGATCAGGACCGAATCCTCCTGCATCCTTCCCTTGAGGGGATCTTTGTCTTGAAGTGATTCTTTAGTCCAGTAGGCGGGACTGTGTAGTCCGGGCGCCTGAAATCTTCTGGAAGGTCTTCCGAAATTCTAGACTGTCTAAACCTCGTGTCACTTCATTTGATTAGTGCATTTAACCTAATAGCGTTACAGCTTGCCTGTAGTTTACCATATAGGTCCACAGGTAGAAAGTGAAGCAAGGTCTCTAGGGCTTTCGTCAGCGTCGACGGTAGCACTCCCGTGATCATCATGCACGCCACCCTTTGGACCTTTTCTAATTTGTTTCTTATCGTAGATTTATCTACGGACGGCCACCAAACCGTTATACCTTAGAACAGAATGGGACGCACAACCGCTGTGTACATCCAGTTCACAATATGAGGCTTCAATCCCCATTTCTTTCCTATCGCTGATTTACAGGCATACATGGCAGTTATAGCTTTCTTGAAAAGCTCTTCTATATTGCGCCGCCATGTTAGCTTTCTGTCAAGAATAACGCCCAGATATCTAACTTCCTCCGAGAGAGCCAGCCGGATGCCGTTCAAGGAAGGAAGTTGTAGCTGGACAGCTGAAAAGGGAACCATGGCCATTTTTTCCGGATTGACACTAAGGCCTGCTTCTTTGGACCAGGTGTCCCCGACGCGTAAGGCGCCTTGAACTAAGTCACATAGAACTTGAGGGTGCTTACCAATTGCCGTCAGGGCAAGATAATCTGCGTAAGCAGTGTCTTGGCAACCTGTACCCTGCAACCGTGACAACAAAGTATCCACCGTTAGATTCCAAAGAAGGCGATGAACAAATTCGACCATAGGGTGGCCCAGCCCAAGACGCGTTAGGGCTTGAAGAACCGCCCCCGGGAGAACATTATTGAAGGCACCCTTGATATATAAGAACACGCCTAGTGCAAATTCCTTGAAAGCGAGTGCCTTTTCAATGGTGCTGACAATATTATGCAAAGCTGTGTCCACAGATCTACCTTTCCAGTAGGCGTGTTGACAGCTAGAGAGATTATTTACATCATTTTCTTGTCGGATCTGCGAGTCTAGAAGTCTTTCCAGAACCTTGAGAAAGATAGAAGGCTTATTGGCCGAAAGTCGCTTGGTTTCACATGGGAAGGTCTACCTCTCTTGGGAATGAACACAACTTCCGCCAGGGTCCAGCCCTTGGGTACGAAACCAAGTTTAAGACAAGCCTTATAGATTAAGACGAGTATCGGACAAGGAAAGTCAGATGCTGACTGAAGCTCGGCAGGGAAAATACCATCCATGCCTGGAGATTTGTAGGGCTGGAAGGACTTTATGGCCCAGTCTACCCTCTTTACATCAATAAAATCCGTTGAAGTCAACGGCCATTCAGAGGTAATAAAAGCGGTGTTAGGTTCAGCAGTACACCCTGCAAAGTGCGCGTTCATTAGGACCTAAAGCATTTCCTCACGAGATGACGTCCAGTCACCATTTGGTTTCTGAATATACATTGGGTTCGTTGGACTTTTCGCAAGCACCTTCCGCAGGCGATTGCCCTCCGACTGACCCTCAATACCTTCGCAGTAATCCTTCCAGGAGTGACTTTGGGCTTTCCTGGTGGCATTTTTGAATTTCTTCAGGGCTGCCTTGTATGCAGTCCAAGAACCTTCGCGCTTTGCCGCATTAAAAAGTTTCCTGCTTTCCTTCCTTAGAGAGGAGATTTCTTTACTCCACCAGTGGGGCTTCTTCTTTCCTCGCGGAAGTAAAAGTGGGCAGGAAGCAGAGAAGGCTGAGTTACAGGCATCGGTAATGCAATCAACGGCTTCCTCAATTTGTTCCGATGAGCCTAACTCACCGAGAGAAGCAAGGTTTGCTAGAGAAGGCTCCGCTTCATCAGGTGGTGACAGTAAGCCTAGATTACTGAGAGAAGCGTTATTGAGCAGATACCCAGAGAGTACCTTCCTGAACTTAGTCCAGTCGGTACGTCTCTTATTTCTGTAAGCAACCGTTGCCGGGAGTCCAAAGGAGATTACAAACCAGAGATACATGTGAACAGAGAATGAATGGTCGTTCAGTACCTTCCATTCCCTAATACTCTCAAACAAATAGCTAGACGTTAAAGTAATATCTAATACCTCCTTCCTATTTGTGGTAACAAAAGTGGGTTTATCACCAATATTACAGATGGCTAGATTATATAATAATACAAAATCAAGTAACGACTCACCTCTGGGGTTGATCCCCATACCGCGTGGTGCGGATTTGTATCGGCCCCGACAACGATGGGAAACTTCCTCTAATTGGTCTCTTTCACAACGTCCAGTAACAGAGCGGGAGGGCAATCTTGGTGATCGTAGGTCAAGTAGGCGGAGACCAGTCAGAGTTTCGTGGATTGGCTTTCCACAGAGATGCTCACCGTATCTTCATCGCTTAACTGTGTGAGTAAATTATAAGAAACACATTTTTTGATTAATATAAATGCTCGGATCTTACCTGCCACTGGGGCCGACACTACGTGGTAAGCATCAGAGTTGAGTCCACAAACCCTGTTCTTTACAACCCAGGGCTCCTGGACAAAAACTAGCTCCTGTCCCTTGTCGCTGAGGTGCAGGAGCAGAGCTGCAGAAGCTGCCTTAAAATGATGAAGGTTTATCTGTAGAACCTTCATCCACAGCTTAAAAAGAATCGTCCCCGTCCATCACTTCTGGCGGGATTCCATCGAATGCTGCGACGATGGTATCATGGGCGTCCTCAGAATCCGACGTCAGAAACAGGTTCTCGAATTCCTTCGTCCATCGGCTAAGTACCGATCCGTCACCGGAAACAGATTGCGTGTCGCTATCTGTTTCCGCTGCGGAGTCTGAGCTCAACTCCGGACAAACAGCCTCGAGAACCTCCTGGACCTCCTGGTTAGGAGCAGGACCGCTGAAGGCGTTTTCTGCTCCCGATAAAGTGCCGTCCTGAGACGGAAGATTAACAGCCATGGGTTCACCAACGAAGATTGGGAGAGACTCATCGTTTATCACCAAGGTAATGTAACGTTGCTGCTCCCTAACCTCGCTGACCTCAACTACTCTCCAATCGAGGGATCTCGTTGGAGATCTGGATGATTTTCAAAATCTCCTGAGGTGTCGACGGCTCTTCTGGAACCCAAGCTCTGGCTCGCGGCTTGCAAGGGATTTCGTCCCTGTGCACTGCCACTAAGTCAGCACCGGGCCACAGCTCCCCAAGAGAGGAAATCGCTTCCTTATAAAGGCGCGCCGACCTTTCGTCAGCGCAAGAAACAAGCTTGATGCGGCCTTGGTACAGACCGGCATCACGAACAGTAGGTGCAGGGCCAGGATTTTTTCTTAGAATTTCTTTAAACACCCGGCAGAGACCCACCAGAACAGATCTCCAGTTCTCGGCGGTAAGGTTTCCGTGCGGATGCCCCCTGTCCATTAGTGGCAGGATCAGATGATCCTTGGACACATCACTGAAAGCCCTTAGGGCCCGCGGAGGGTTTGGAGGGCTGGTTAAACTAGAGGTTTTGGGCCTCTTTGGTGCTTCGCCGCCATTATTTGCCGAGCGCTGTCTTTTGGGGCCCAGCCTCCTAGAACCCGAAGGAGCGGGTACAGGCCCTTTGGCGATAGTCCTCTCCTGAGGCCGATCGCGGCTTTCGGAGAGAGTGCTCCTCGCCTTCTCAACCACTTCCTTCAGAACCTGGGGAACCGGGTCGTTCCCAATTTTCCTGAGCAGTCTAGAAGCGGCTCTTCTATTCCGCTTCGCCCTGACTGCTAGTCGGACCACCTTATTCGTCCCTGAAACACCGGAACGTTGTACGCTTTTGCGCGCAGTCGACTGCGTACTTGTAAAGGGCTTCTGGTCGATGCTACTGCCCGTGCAGGACTTCCGAGTGCCAGTATCGTCTCCACCCGTAGTCGCTTTAGAGCTGCCCTCAAGGGGTGTGCTCGAAGCTGCCTTGGACGTGGACGACTGGCACGACACATCTAATGGCCATGCAGGCCCCACTAGCGACCTAGACGCCAGCTTTTCGCTGCCCTCCAGGGGTTTGCGGCTGCTGGCGCTGGACGCAACATCCGTATTTAAAAGCCATGTAGGCTCTTTCGGGACCGAATCGTCGGCTGCCGAAGAAGTCTTTTAAAGACTGACTTTAACGCCGTGTCCGTCGGCGGCATTTTTACCCGTGCAGGGATCCGGGGCTATATTTTTTGAATTCATTTCATCTTTTTCTTTGGTCGCCTACTGAGCCGAAACCGTTCGGCGACCGAGCATAAGGTAAGGGGAAAAACGGTCGGCCACAGCTGAGCCCCGTGCTGCGGTAAGTCCACCGTTACTCCCGGAGGCGGACAGGTATCCGGGAGGCGCCGTAAAAATACAGTCGGAAAGCCCCTTGACTGCAAACCATCCAATGGGCACGGTGACGCATGCCACCCTGGATTAGTGAGCGTTTTATACCTACCGCCAGGTACCCCCTAGAAATAGCCTAAGTATGCCCCACCCAAACTTCCCATGCGCAAGCTTGCAAGCCTGCCACTAGATTAGGCAGGGGAGTTTATACCTCGGCCTTAGCTAGGACCCGCGTGCTTGCACCACTGCGGCGTAGGAACAAGCCTACCCAGCCACAGCGGTGTAAGCAGCGATGCCCATTGCCCAGTCGGCACCCGTTTGGACTATATATCTAGGAGGATCTTTTCGCCGACCTCAACTACGACTAAGATGTGCTTTCGTTTCGAATTGATAGACGGCAGTGGACTAAGGTGGTCAATATGAAGTGTGTGGAACGGCAGCGGAGTCTTAGGAATTACGTACAAATTTCTCTCGCTAGCTCGTGGTGGTTTAGCGTACATTAGACATTTCAAGTAGTTTCTAATAAAGGTTTCAACCTTTACTTTCATATTGGGGAACCAATAATACTGCATTAATTTCCCGATAGTCTTATCAATTGACTGATGGCCCATCTTTTCATGTATCGATCTTATAACATTGTATTCCATTTCGGCAGGAACATATAACATTTGCTTTCCATCGGGCCTACATCTACAAACTAAACCATCCACTAAGTCAAAGTCTTTTACTGGTGCGTTTTCAAGGCGCTTCCGAAGAAGACTGACAGCCTCGTCGCGTTCTTGAGCTACTTGAATTTGGAATTGAACTTCCTCGGCATTGATGATATGTGCAATCTGTGCCCTGCTCAAAGCATCAACATGCCCCATAGAAGCCCCTTTCCTATGCTGTATTTTGTAATTATAGTTCTCGAGTTCTAAACCTCATCTGGCAATCCGCGGGTTTAATTGTTTCCTTTCAAGGGTCATCGCTAAAGAGTTACAATCAGTGATGATCTTAAATTGTATACCTTCCAAATAAGTTCTAAATCGCCTTAAAGCATATATTATAGCTAGAGCTTCCAATTCAAAACTATGATATCTAGATTCGGCGCAGTTTTCGAAAAATATGAAATTGGATGCAGTTTCTTATCGCCCTGGTTGCAGAAGAACGGCACCAAATCCGATCGTACTTGCGTCACAGTGCAATTCAGTCTCTCTTTCTCGATTGTATATCGCAAGGACTGGCCCATCTCTCAGTCGGGGTTTTAATTCGCTAAAAGCATCGAGACACTTTTCATCAAAGTCAAAGTCGGAATTCCATTTCAACAAGTTTTGTAACGGCTTAGCTATGTGAGAAAATGACGGAACGAAACGTCGAAAATAGGAAAACAAACCTATGCAAGATTGTAACTGCTTTTGATTAACTGGTACTGGAAAGTTAAGGATACTTCGGATTTGAGAACCATTTGGTCGAATTCCCGACTGTGACACCTCATAACCGAGATAGTCAATCTCCCGGAATCCAAATTTAGTTTTATCTAAGTTCAGTTTCAGTCCTCTTAAAGATAGTCGTTTTAAAACTGTTTCTAATAGAATTTTGTGTTCAGCAAATCCACAGGTGGCAATAACTATATCATCCATGTATATTATAATATCTTTATTGTCTACCATATCACGAAGTATATTATTTATAAAGCGCTGAAACACAGCGGGAGCATTTTTTAGTCCGAACGGCATTTTTAAATACTCGTATTGACCATGGGGTGTCACGAAAGCAGTATACGGAATAGATTCAGGTGACATTTTTACCTGATGGAAGCCACTCTTCAGGTCTAATATGGAGAAAAACTTTTTATTTTCGAGAAATTCAATGCAATCATCTATCAACGGCAAAGGGTAATTGTCCCTGACAGTTACTTTATTTCTTCTTCTTACTTTATTTAAGGCACGATAATCAACGCACATGCGAACCTTTCCATTTTTCCTCCGTACCAATACAATAGCGGAAGCATATGGTGAGTTACTTGGTCTTATTATTCCCTCCTTCAGCAACTGGTCCACCGTGGACCGTACCTCATCTCGTTGGGAATAAGAAAGTCGCCAAGGGCCGCAGTGGAATGGTACATCCCTTAGTATCGGCACTATCAGCAATATCGCTACCGGCGACAGTGTCAGCAGCACCGGCACCAGCGACTGAATCTTCGTCATGTTCGCTGTGCACCACACTACGCAGTAAATTGCGCAACTGGATCTTGTAGCCGACGGTGGAAAATCCACATGGGCCTCAGTAAGACCGTCAATTAATTTTGCCTGGGATTGGCCATCTCCAAAATATATAGCTTTGCGTTATATATGGGGTTAACCCAACACCTGAAGTTATAAACCACTTACTTTTGTGAGTGAATTATGATGATCAAGCACAATTTAATAATTCGCGAGAATAAAGCAACCAGCTCGTTCTAATCCATTTCTGGAAGTGTCCGGCCATCTTTATTTTATTTCAAATCAGGATTACCAACATCCAAATTATTACATTGTATTACACTTGTACTATATTAGCCTAAGATTGCTCAACTAACTCAAAAATTATATGTTGCGTCTGACAACATTCGAACCTGGGCTTTCCTGAAAGCTAACTAATAGTGGCAAGTGATTTCTTGCATTCACTTTACAAAATCTAGGTAAAAGATAGTATTTTTAAGTAAACACATTTTTAATGGTAGTTTAAGAACTTTATAACACTAAATAATAAATAAGATAAAAAACTTTTAAAATTTTTGCTTATTTTCTCTTATCAAAAAAAAAAGCGCAAACTTTTGCCTAATAAATACCTCCATATGTTTTTCGGTGTAGTGGCAATAATGGAAGATGTTATAAAAAATGCACGTTGTGAGAGAGCTCTCACGAGAAAAAGAGTTTCGTATCATTTTATCCATGCCAGCTGAATCAGTGATGAAAATGATGGTACAATTGTACTTTTTTGGTACATTTTGGAAGCCAAAAATACATTGGTACTACATCAACATTTTCGATACAATTTTGTCAAAATACAGCACTGTACCACAATTCTGTCGAAATACAACACCGTGAGCACTTGGAAATTTAAATTTTTGTAGATAAAAATATACAGCCGGGCTCCGATTTTCGAAATAGCAAAAATTTTGCGTTCTACTTTTCAAACCGCATGTTTGTGCGCTCTCAGAATCGTATATCGCATAATTTTCGCGGCTTCAAATCGGAAACTTTAGACTTAGTGGAACGAAAAGTAAATGACGTCGCACGATTAAATAACCGATTTATAAAAGCTTGGACAGTTTTTATTTTTAAAAATAAATTCTTAAACAATATTGTATATTTTTCGAGCTGAAGACCAAAAAAAAAAGACAAATATACAATATTGTTTAAAACAAACTGCCAATTAATTATAGGATAAAATAAATTCTTAAGATACATTCCCCTACTTAAAAATAAAAATTAGGTTTAATTTATTTTGTTATTAAATATTTACGGGCCACACCTCAAATTTTTATGCAGAAAAATTGCCGATACAACAATCGTTTACGATTTGATTCAGTCGATGGATCGATTAACTTTGCCAAATAATCGGTATGTAATACCAGAAACAAAGTGAAGAATGGAACTTATCGATAACAAAAAGTTACGAATTCAGGAGACCCCAAAAATAAAAACGTAAGATTTTTATGAAAACGCAAAACGCAAAAGTAATTGAAAAAGGGAGCCCGGCTGATAGTCATCCTTTTCTACCTCATTCAAGTAAGGCGCCTGTTACACGATCAATACGGATCGCGATCCATATTGATAGATTTCAAAATTTCTTGATATTTGATGGTGGAACAGGCGCCTAAGACGAACGGACATGAAATACATATGTATGTATGTATGTATGTATGTACAAGGCATACATATGTTTAAAATTTCAACAAACAATTTTAATATAGGGAATAAATATATGTATATATTAGGGCGTTTTTTGTCGACTGTTGTTTTTTTTTTCACTTCCACCTCGAAATTTTGTGGAAAATACCTTAAAAAAAACTCCCTGAAAATTTGAACCCTCAATATTAACATTAAGTACTCGCCCAAGACGTTCAAAGACTTCCCATATAAAATACAAGTAAACTTTTATATTTTTTCTTTAAAACTCTACAGCTCAGAGGCTTTCTATGGTATAATCTTGGTAAATGATAGGGTTTCTTCAAAATTGAGTTCTCTACAAATGTATCCATTGCGCCGTAACCCTAACTGCCACCAGCGCGTTAGTACGGGTCACTAAACCCATATTTTTTTTATGAAATTATCGTTTTTTGGCCCCTATCTCGTAAACAGCAACAATTACAGAAAAAGTTTATGTGACACATTTGTAGTAAATTCAATTACCTACAAAAAAGTTCAAAAACACCAAATGCTACCATCGATATTTCTTGAGATATTGGGCTTTGAAGTAAACTAAAAAATCAGTAATTTCTACAATTCACCTCCATAATCCATGAAAATTCCACACTACCTCATATTCAAAACCCCATATTTCTCAAGAAATATCGATGTTAGCGATTTGAAGTTATTGAACTTTTTGTAGTAAATTGAATTTACTAAAAATTTGTCATTTACATTTTTTTCTGTAGTTGTTGCTTACGAGATAGGGGCGAAAAAACGAGAATTTCATAAAAAAAATTCGGTTTAGTGACCCGTACTAACGCGCTGGTGGGAGTTAGGGTTACGGCGCAATGAACACTTTTGTAGAGCATTCAATTCTGAAGAAACCCCATCATTGACCAAGATTATACCATAAAATGCCTTTGAGCTGTAGAGTTTTAAAGAAAATAATATCAAAGTATACCTGTATTTTATATGGGAAA
The DNA here is from genome assembly GCA_029783565.1 of Rhagoletis cerasi. Lineage (NCBI taxonomy): Eukaryota > Metazoa > Arthropoda > Insecta > Diptera > Tephritidae > Rhagoletis > Rhagoletis cerasi. The sequence goes on from JAPVRG010245507.1 coordinate 12,819, forward strand.
TCTTTGAACGCCTTGGGCGAGTACTTAATGTTAATATTGAGGGTTCAAATTTTCAGGCAGTTTTTTTTAAGGTATTTTCCACAAAATTTCGAGGTGGGAGTGAAAAAAAACAATAGTCGCAAAAAAACACCCTAGTATATATGTATGTATACGGCCTTTTTAATGTTGGTACTTTTTTGGTTGATTTAGTACATTTCTTTTGATCATTTGGTACAAAATTAAAAAACTGATTTATCATCCCTGAATTGAATACTCGCCGTTTCGGTTATACTCTCACCACACTACACCATACGCAAATGTAATTGTGTGCGTTCGCCCATCACTGGTCTACTGCAATGGTCAGCACGCCATAGAACAATTGTTCATGCTCTTATCACACGCATTTGTTATGCTCTTTCGTTTAGTCGTCGCTGAGCAAAGGATGAAATCAAGGCGAATTTATATAAGGTGGTAGCGGTAGTACAAAAACAAAAACTTACATGTATTTTGTTTTTGCTTTCGGTACACGAATGTCAAATATCAGCTATTCTGCGCTCAAGGAAGAAGAGGGACAACAAATTCCAACACTCTTACTTTTTCACTAACTCATAAGAAGTTTTGACACATGTGCACCGAGGCGAATCAAAACAGCTGTTCTAGCAACACCACCTTATATGAATTCGCCTTGGATGAAATGATTCGAGACCAGTGTTGCCACGCACAATTTTTTTCCCTACCACAACCAACCAAAACCTACCAATTTTTTCGAGTTTTTATTTTTTTTCAGTTTCAAGTTTATTAAAAATGTAGATAACACAACATTTAGTTAAACTAAAACACAGCTAGTACAACAAAAATACATTAACTCTGTAGAACTATCCATTTTAGTGTACAGACTTATACAAATGTACATATGTGTCTTTACACATACATATACATGTATGTATTCAGTTTGTCAAAACTCTGTAGTTCTGATCAATTTAAATTAACATGTAGGCATATAGAGTATATATGGATATTCATATTGTATACGAATATTATTCCCATGATTTTGTACATATTCATATCTTCTTCTCTATAGGTTTGTACATTACTATTCGCACAGTCTTTATAAAAATAAAAAAAATGCAGAGATCAATATTTATGTGACTGGTCAAAATAAGCAAACGCAATCCCGTTGTACTCACTTTCCTTTAAAATCTTTTTTTGCTGACCAAATGTAATGTGGCTCTTTATTATTTATAAGTTTTTTACACAACATTATATTATTATTAGTATCAACGGTAAGTTTATTTCGTAATTTTGTTTTGATTAATGACAGCGACAAAAGTTTCCGCTCAGCCGAGTCAGAGCTGTGCGGAAGCAAAATAATGTTAAAAGGAAATTGTAAAGCTCAGCCAAACTATTTTGATTGAGACCATTTTTAATTAAATTTATCTTTGACCAAAATGTTTCCAGGTCCAAATCAACAGATAGATTTAAGTCAATAAGCATCAACAAGTTCCATTGTATTTTAATATGACCGATGTGCGATTTGAAGAACGAGAGCAAGGATCTGTAAATCTTCTGTTGATAGGACCTTTGATCGTGTAATAATTTGCAGCATCTTTATGTCCTCGCGGTTAAAATCAAATCTAGCTTGAATTTGCTCTAAAAATTCAATATATCACAAAAGCGCCTTCATCTTCACCGCAACTATGTCATCAGAATACAAATTACCATTCATGAATCGCTCTGCCCTGGTTTCAATAAAAATGCAAGAAACTGATTTGTGGTTGCATTTGTCTTTGAAATTAGCCAACATCATTCTTAAACAATTCTTTTTTAATAAAGTTGCTTTGAAGTAAAAGGTTGCTAAAATGTTTGGAGAAACATATTTTCTATTTTTCGCGAATAACTATTGTTGTCGCAGAACCTACCAAAATCCAATCCAGCCTACCAGCCAACCAAATGGGAAAAAACCTACCAGTTTTGGTAGGATAAGGCAGTGTGTGGCAACACTGTTCGAGACTCTTTTTCGCGTGATAGCACTCTCACAACGTACATTTTTATAACATCTTCCAATACTGCCACTACACCGAAAAACACATTTATTATTATTTATTCGGAACATTTTGGGGATTTTTTTGATAAGACTAAACAAACAAACTTTTTTTTTTAATTTTTTTATCTTCTTTATTATTTCTTCTTCTTCTTCTCTATTGGCGCTCCAAAACAGCACGCCAGTCATTTCTCTTCTGTGCCAACTGACGCCAATTGGAAATGCCAAGTGAAGCCAAGTCCTTCTCCACCTGGTCTTTCCAACGCAGAGGAGGCCTTCCTCTTCCTATGTTACCGGAATCGCGATCCGCGTTTAATACTTTCAGAGCAGGAGCATTTCTGTCCATTCGAACGACATGACCTAGCCAGCGGAGCCGCTGTATCTTAATTCGCTGCACTATGTCTACATCGTTGTAAAGCTCATACAGCTCATCGTTAAATCGTCTGCGGTACTCGCCATTGCCAACGCGCAAAGGCCCGTAAATCTTTCGCAGAATCTTTCTCTCGAAAACTCCAGGAGCCGCTTCATCAGATGTTTTCATGGTTATTATTTCTTCTTCTTCTTGTTTGGCGCTGAAACCGCTTAAGCGATTTTGGCCGAGTCCAACAAAGCACGCCAGTTGTTTCGCTTCTGTGCCAACTGACGCCAATTGGAAATGCCAAGTGAAGCCAAGTCCTTCTCCACCTGGTCTTTCCAACGCAGAGGAGGCCTTCCTCTTCCCCTGCTACCACCAGCGGGTTTCGAGTCGAATACTTTCAGTGCTGGAGCGTCTGTATCCATTCGAACGACATGACCAAGCCAGCGGAGCCGCTGT
>JAPVRG010245512.1:0-12748 GCA_029783565.1 Rhagoletis cerasi
TGCAAAAAATTTTCTGGTAAAAGTGTTACCGTTTTAGAAATTTTTAAATATTTTTTTGAATTTAAAGAAACCAAACAATTTCATGTATTTTCTTTAGCAGCATATAAACTAAAAAAAAAGTTTAAAAAAATTAAAAAAAAAATTTTTGGAAAAATACCGATTTTTTCAAATTCAAAAAAAATCTAAATTTCAAAAAACAGTGACACTTTTACCTGAACAATTTTTGCTTATCAGGGAGCTAACCTTCCCCCCCCAGACCTACCTTCTCCTCACGTTTGTCTTGATACTTCTTACACACTGTATACAGGGTGTCCCAGAAGTCGACGTAAATCCGGAAACGGGCGACAGTCCAGATCATAGCAGTTATCACAAAAATATAAAAAAAATTCTTTTTTGTATTTTTAAAATTATAGGCGTTCGAAAAATAAAACGAAAAAATCTACACCGTGTGATAGTTTTTTAATTCCCGTTAATACAAATTTCTACTTTCTCTTAATTTTATTCTGCGTAATTCTTCTGTAAATTGTCGTCTAAAATTTATAGCCAACTGCTCTATCTTGGAAGAGAATTACTTTGTTTGCCCAAAAAATTTGAAATTTATTGCTTCGCCCAATTTTAACTGACTGTACTGAAAAAAATTTATTACACTGGTTTGTCAAGTAACTATGAAAGTTGGCGCACTGAATAAGGATTTCAAAATGGTATGACACTTGCTATATTGTTTCTTAAATTATGGACAATTTTGATTTTTTTAAAGAAACTCAGTTTTGAAATTTTTTTTCTTACTTAGTTAAAACGATTGTAGTGTACCCAAGACTTCCCCTGAAGCTGTAACTTTTAAGGTAATTCTAGTTTGAGACGGAGAGAGTCTTTTTACGAAGTGTGAGCAAGACAGAGAGTGATGCCACTTTGTCCTCATCTGTCACCCGTTTTCGGCTTGCCGTCGACTTCTGTGACACCCTGTACACATATGTCTGCAGTCGCTTTTTGGCCATTCGCAGCTCGCTGACTGGTCAAGGCTGTTCACAACTTTGCTTATCGCCACATGTGTGCATACCTACCTACCTACCTTACTTTATACACCAGTATATGCACATACATACATACTCGGATGTATGTTCAAATGTTCAAGCAATTGCATTCAAATTTATGAGTACCACAATGAAATTGAAAGTTGATTTGTTGCGCGCTAAATTAATGCAGAAGAAAGGAAAATTAAAAATAAAACACCTTTAATAAATCTATACTTTTCTATACAAAAAATTCGTTGATGCTCACATTCACCCGGCTTCATTTCCCCTTTTGCCTCTTCTTCATCTTATCCTTCGCATTTTTTCAATTTCCCCGATTTTTTACACATTTCACTCAACTATCGAAGAAAAGTGAAATTCGCCAATTGTGCCTGCCTGAGCGCATCTTTCCGCCGCGACTGCATGCGTGCTTCGTGTCGTCAAGTCGTTGTTGTGGAAAAAATTACAATAAAATTTGTTTACAGATGTTCGAAAATTCCAATACCGTTAAATTGCAAGTGACAGCGTCGTGCGCAACATTGCACGCAGCGACGTGTTCAATGTCCACTGGGATTTTCATTTTACGGCAAAGACATTAAATTACAAATTGTCGATGGTAAAAGTGAGATTAAATTTAATTTTAGAAATTTATTTTTAAGAAATTTTTTCCAGGCATAGTTTTCTTTTAAGTGCACCGGACTTTACACATGTACATAAAATTTCAGCAGAAGTACGTAAATATGTCAAAGTCGCTTTGGCAGCAACGCCGGACATCGGCACAGGAATAATTTCCTTCTCGTCTTTATTTCGAGAGTTTTTTCAGAGAGAGTTCCTTGGGACTGAGTGCTGCCTTAATCCCAACACTGTGCCCGGTCTTATACATTGTCGAATCTTTACAGATGGCTCCCAATTTACACTGGATTCGGATCGAAAAAGCTGCACTCAATGCATTGGCTAGCCCTCTAACTATCTTCAGACGAGTTCGACAATGCAAGTCTCGGCTAAATTTTGCTGGAAAATAATATAACGATAAAACATAACAAATTGTACGAATGATATTTTAAATTCAAGATTGGAAAATTCAATTAGCGGGTCCAATATGGCGGACGATATTTTGAAAATCGTTCGAATTAGCTTGAAACTTGTTACTCAAGTGTTGTTGGGGTCGCTAATTAAGGAGCGAATTTAAATTTTAAAAATTCAAAATGGCGGATCCAATATGGCGGACGATATGTTGAAAATCAATCGGATTAGCTCCAATCTTCTATTTTTTGTGGTCGCTGATTGCGAAGACAAACTCAGAATTAAAAAGTTCAAAATGGTGGATCCAATATGGCGGACAATTTGTTTTGTGGGTATTTTTGAGGTCACAAACACTAAATTTGGTATCGTATTTTATTATAAATTCAAAATGGCCTATTCAATATCACTTCCAAAAAAGATTTACGACATCAGTGAATCCCTTTAAAATTCTCTTCTTAGAGATTTTTAAGATTGATGATTATTAGATTTTAAGAATCCAAAATGGCGTACTCAGTATGTAGTCTGAAAATTTTCAGAAACGATTGAATCTCAACAGCGATCACAGCTCAACGAATTTTCGTGCTGCAGTTTGGGAATAAGTATTAAAAACTTCGGTTTTTCGGGATATCGATTAACTGTGATTGCGGTGATTTGTGAACAACATTTATTTTCATTTAAATTTGTGCCAAACGACAACTCCGCAAATAAATTTGAATATACTTATTTTTCTGACTATATTGTTCGCTTAATAGTAGGGATGTCAGTGGCAAAAATACATCGATGTTTCTTCTCGAATCGATGCATCGAAACTTACACCGATATCTGTCGATGCATCGGAGGGCGTACATCGATGCATCGGTACGCATAGGGTTTTCAAACAATTATACAAACTTTTATTTTGATGTACTTATATATAATGGTAACTCATACAAGTGTTGTCGTGGTGAATTTTTTTAAATACTCGCGTTTTTTTTTCAAGTTAAAATTCTTTTTATTCAAAAAAAAATATTGTTCATGTTTTATCCAAAATCATCTAAAACAATAAATAATATAGAAAAATTCAACAAATTTTCATAAATATTTTGAACTTTTTAATGAGTCCTAAGAACATTATTGGGTATTCACTTTTATAGCTCATAAAATGTAGTAAAATTTACTGCAAGTTTCAATTGCTTTGACTTTTTTTAATTTTTTTGCTGACTTGCACTTTGTTGTACCATAAGTTTATGAGTTATAAAACTGCATACCGAAAAATATTCTGAAGGCTCATATTAAAAATTTCAAAATATTTATGAAAATTTGTTGAATTTTTCTAAATTTTATATAAAGTTTGAAACTTTGTTTTACATGGTTTTGGTTAAAGCATGAACAAAATTTTTATAAAAAATTTTCGGAGCCATTTTGCTTTCTTTGAATTTCAGACAGCAATGTTTGCCGGCTCGATGTATTAGAGATGTCAGTTCTCAGAAAACATCGATGCATCGATGTATCGATGCACCGACTATTTATACATCGAGTGGAAACTTTTCGATGCATCGAAGCAAAACATCGATATTTTCGATGCATCGATGTTTTTTTGACATCCCTACTTAATAGCTACTCGCATCGGGATCCGGAGCGTTTGCAATTTCACTAAGAGCTGCAGAAATATTTGGCAAATTTAAAAAAAAGGCACTTAGTCACATTTTTTCCCCCAGGCCCGTCTAGAGGGAGGGAAGTCGGGAAAAAGGGAAAAACTTAGAATTTTTCGCTAAACATTTTTGATCCAAAATATTTAGTTTTAATCAATGCGAGCCAGTTACCGGGGAAGAAGTTTGCAAATATCTCTTCTTTGATGAAAAATCATTAACCGATCATGAATCGACATATCTTTGTAATACACGCCAGCTCCTTTAATTTTATTAACCATTTGAAAAAATAGAAACTTTGCAAGGCATCCTTTTCAGGTATTCTGATTCAACATTCAAACTAAACTCAAAGGGAGAGAATTTACCAGGCACCGAAAATAATGATTATTTGAAAATTTTCAATGAAAAAAATCAAAAACTTCCAAATATTGTGGAACAGTTTCGAGTATATACATATGTATATGTGCATGTATATAAAATTTATAATCAATAACTAAATTTGTAATTTTTATTAATCGCTCAGAATATTTAATCTAATTTCGAGTTATATTTTTTTGATCAAAAATAAGACTCATTTTTCGAGTGGTTTTTTTTTCTCTGAAATATTGATTATTTTGTAAGTTTTATTTTTTTGATCAGTAAAGGCCATTATTTTTTGATTATTATTTCTTTTCATCAAAAATAATGATTATATTTTGACTTTTCTTTTGACCAAAAATAAAACTCATTTCTTGAGCGGAAATAAAAATTAATTTTTGAGTTTAATTTTTTTTCTGGCAGACCGAAACACTCAGAACGCAACATCGCTTAACTAAAAGCCTTAAGTAGTAAATATTTTTTTGCTATGCATTCGGCAACATATGCACTCAAAAATTACAACAAACTTATACGCTAATGGATGTATATACATACATATGTACATATGTATAAAGAAAAAATACGGTTGATAAATTTGTTGTAATTTCTGAGTGAACGTGTTGGCGAGTGCATAGCAAAATATACCTACCACTAAACACTTATTACAAAAGCAGAGGGGGCTTTTGAGTTTTTCGATCTGCCGAAAAAAATAAAACTCAACTATTAATTTTTATTTCTGAGAGATAAAACAACGCTCGAGAAGTGAATTCCATATTCATAAAACTCAAAAAATAACACAGCCCGACAAAATTCCAACAATTGCATGCGGCAAAACCAGTGACCACTGGTTCTTATATGATATTTTCCGTAGAATCAGAATCTGTCCTTCAGATTATTCAATTGGCTCTCGTTTTTGACATATTTGTGATTAAAGTGGTCAAAAAACGGATTTTTGGCATTTTTTGAACTTAAGTAGAAAGATATAGACGTGCAATATAATTTTTTTACCAGTATAAAATTAAATCTGATATAATGACCTTTTAGCTCCAAAAATAAAAAATTAGTTTCCTTCAACAAAAGGCTTCAAAACTTGTTTTCAGAAATACCAATTTTATTTTTTTATTCAAATTCACTTGAATGTTGTAATAGTTCTCTTTAAGGACTCAATTTATCTGTCAAGTGTTTTGAAAAATTGTTAATAATTGGAGAAATGTATGTTGAAATTTTGTAACTTTTTGTCATACATTCCACTACACTCATTAGAAGAAGAATAAACTCAACCTTTAACCAAATCTGGACACCTCTTTTATGTTTTCGTTGTTAGAATTGAAAATTTAAGTTGAAAGGCTTATAATCATCTACAATAAGACAACTTTTAAAGAAATTGGTGTGGATGTGATGAAAAAATTGGAGGATATTTCAGATTGCATTCGCCACATTTTTTATTAAGAAAAAATGGTTTCTGTGACTAATCTTTGCGGAAGCAATTTGGGATATCTTTTGGGATAAAAGGACAACGTTTGAGCTTTCTTTTTGTGCTATTCAGAAAATTCATAATTGCATCGTTATACTACTACAAAAGTTCAAAAAATGTGAGAAATGCGTTTTTTGACACTTTTGATCCCAAATATCTCGAAAACTGGAGCCAATTGAATAATTCAAAGGACAGATTCTGAACCTACGGAAAAAATCCTATGGGAATCATATTTCAAAAGCTCTGCCGCAAAATTTTGTTGGCCAGTGTAATCATTATTTTTGATGAAATAAAAAAATAAGAGCAAAAAAATAACACTCAAAAATAAGAAAAAATAACACTCAAAAATGAGTTTTATTTTTTATCAAAAAAATATAAAGCGACATAAAATTTTTATATCTGAGCGATACAATAAAACTCAGAAATGTATAATTATTATTGATCCCAAATTTTAAAATCTTGAAATAATGATTAAATATCCGAAACTGGTTTGTCTCCAAACCAAACTTTACAAGGGATGACGGAAATTCGTTCAAAAGTAAATCATTTTGCCACCCTGTCGGAAAAATCAACCAACACCAACAGATAAAATATCAATTTTTTTGATAGAACTCATAATGATTACGGTCTCTGGAATTCACTAACTTGGTTTATACATATAAGTGGATCATGGGCTCGATATTTTATATAGACATATCGAATTTAAAAACTCTCTCTTACTCTGCCTATTACTGACCCAAAAATCATAGAGGAATTACGTAAAAATCTAAGACGTTCAATTATTCTCCAAAAATACGTATGCGGTGATTTCAAATAAGGCTATTTTTTCCACAAAGCATGCTGTAAATATCCATTATATTTAAAACTTATAACAACAAATTTGTTTTTACCCATACATACAAAAACATGCACATAAAAAAATCAATAAAAAAAAATATTTGAGCGATGAATAGCAAAATGATTGCAGAGAAATAGGAACAAGCATAAAACAGCGGTACAACAGTAAACGAGTGTTGTAAACTAGGCAAAGAAAACACACACACAAAGCAAAAACAATGAAAACACAATGTTGCAACTAACCTAATAACATCCGCATTAACTGCTCGACACCAAAATGCATGAATGAATAACTGAAGAATAGCAGCTGACTAACTCGCTGACTGGCTGCCTGAAAGCTAAGGCACATAAGACTGGGTTCAGACGAGGCAACTTTTGTTGCGGCAACTCGAAGTTTGTGGGAGAGAGAGCGACGAGGAAAGGGGAAGGGCACCGAGTTGCCTGTGCTCGGGCAACACGCTTTGTGCTCTCGTTCGCATGTGTAAATTGAGTTAGCGGTTCACAGCTGGCAACAACAACTGCGTACAAAAAAGTTGATGTGTGTGATTGCGATGGGCAACACCAAAAGAGAAGTTGCCGATAATGAGCAACAAAAGTTTCCGTGTCTGAACCCAGTCTAAATGAAAGAAGAATGGCTGGAATTAAGATGAGGTAGATGAAATGCGCGAATTGATGAAATGTTTATGACACACAAGAGAGAATACAAAACAAAAACAAAATATTTATGAAATTTTATGGAGGAATGAAGCGATTTGGGGCGCAAAGCAAACGAGAAAGCAACGTTGAGATGTTAACAGGAATGAGTATAAAAAATGAATAAATAAAAAATATGAAACTATAAAGCATTATTATTGCGCATTGATTGTTGTAGTTGTAGCTTTTGCTGCTGCTGCTGCTGACACGACAAGAGCGTAGCAGGTGTAGACAGAAGAGCCAACCATGACACACTTCCATGTGATGCTGATGGAGCTGCCTCGACGATGACGATGACGATGGATTGAATTTGGTGCTAAGCTGCAGCAACGCCGGCTCTGAGGAAATTGTTTAGAGGATAATTTATTTGTCTTATTCTTCGTCCCAACCAGGCAACTAGCCAGTTAGTGAATTTATGTACGTATGTGAGTGCCAATTGCAGTGCTTGATGAAGATGTCGGTAAAGCTTGCGCATAAGTTTTTGCTTATAATGCGGAGACATTAAATATTATTTGACTTTCTACTTCGATTGAAGAATTGCGAAGTATGTATAATTTGTGAGAGCTGCTAATAGTTGTGCTAATTGAAGAATGCCAGTGACATCAATGGAGCGAGAAGCGATATATGTATAGAGGGAATGCCAATAAAAATTCTTCGTTAGGCACATAAAAACAAATGTATTTCTATGAATGTGAGTGTGTTTGCTGGTATTGAAAGTCATCAAAAATTGTCGCTTTGAATTCATTAGTAGCAGTAAAAGCTGAATGGTAAGGGAAAAAAACAAAAACAAAAGGTGGAAAAGAACCGAAAAGCTAAGCCAAAGAAATGTGAGTAGGTGATGATATGTATGTAGGAGCAGAAATCAACAAGCAGGCAGAACCAAAAACAGAAATATTTACTATTACTTATGTAGGTCCCTTCTAGCGGCTGTATCCAATAGTTTGGTTTTTTTTTTTTATTTTATTTCTCATTTGTTGTCTCTTCTCTAACTTGTTCAAAACTTACGGTAACTAATAGTGTTTTTGTTATCACTAACATATTTTGTAAATATAAAAACAAATATTATTAAACAACAAACAAAATAAAATCTGTGCATGGCAGGTCAATCACCTCTACAAAAAAGTTAGTTCAAATTAAGATGGCTGAGGAGGGAGAAATGTTAACGCATTGGTGGCTTACCGGTTGATATTAATACAAGTTTAAAAAAAGACACATTAAACGGTATCGCAAATTGTCTTCTTCGATTTTAATGGTTTTCCATTTCAAAGTTTATGATGCAGGGTTGTTTCTAAATGAAGTCTCAGTGGCCCCAAGAAAAATATTTTTGAAATAGATGCAGCTTTCTTAAAATCTCCGTTTGACACCCATATTTTAACTTGTCATTTAAACTGCTTTTAACTTCCTTAACAGGTGGCAACCCTTTTCAAAAATATTTTCGAAATTAAACTTTCTCATCTTTCTCTTGTTTGGCACCCATGTCAAAATATTTCATTTAACTTGTTAGCCAAATTGATTTTGAATTCTTAAACATTTGGCAACTCTCTTCAAAATTTTGTTTCTGATTTAAATATTTCCTAAACCTCTCTCGTGTGATACCCATATGAATATATTACGCTCAATTTTTCATTTAAATTGATTTTAACTTTTTGATCAGGTGGCAACCCTATTCAAGTATACTTGCAAAATAAGCCGTTTTTGAACCACTTTAGTTTGACATCCATATTGTTGTGATACTTTACTTAGCTTATCAATAAATTGACTTTAACTCTTTAACAGGTGGCAACATTCTTAAAAAATATTTTCGAAATAGATAGCTTTGGTATCAAGTGAAAGGGGGATACCTGCATTGTTGTAACATTTCACTGAACTTCTTAATTAATTAACTCTAACTTTTGAAAAGGATGGCAACTTTCTCAAAAAAATATCCTAAGTTATATTTTAGGTTATATTCTATATGTCTGTTAAATTTCTTTGAAAAATATTAAGGCGTTTTAGCGTGAAAGAGCAACAAACATACTGGGGCCAATTTGGAAAAAGCCGGTTGCCATTGAATTTATAAGGCCTCATTTAAGTTAGATTACCTATCAAAACCTTTTCCCATTTAAAGCTCACAATCCGACCAGATTGTAATTAGAGTGCCTTTAAATTATATGATGGCTGCTGTCACTGAGTGGTTAGAGGTGCGTACTACTGCTCCGTAGGACATGGGTTTGATCCCTGGTGCAAGCAACATCAAATTAGAGTAACTTTTTCTAACAGCGGTCGCTCCTTGGCAGACATTGGCAAACCTACGAGTGTATTCCTGTCTTGACAAAAACCTTCGCATAAAGTCAATTCACTCCATTTGAGTTATAGCATCAGGAGGTACTTCAAAAATTGGAGGAGAAGCTCGGGCAAAGACTTAGGGTGCGTACACATAGGAAGCGGAGCCAAGCCGAGCGAAGGCGTTGCGAGCTATCAAATTGCTGTAGTTATATGGAAGTGTTCATGCAACAAGCTTTTTTAGAAGTGTTTTGTAACTGAAAGCAAAGCAGTTTTTGATTTTGAATTTTTTATTTGAGTTTTCAGCTTCAACGCTGCTGCGAAGAAAAATTAAAATAATTAAATAAAAATGCTTTTCATCGACTGTTAATTTTATACTAATTATGCAGTCGATTACACCGTGCGACGGTCAATTTTACACACACAAAAGATTATATACTCGCGAAATTAGGAGCCAAATACAGTAAATCTATATTTTTAGTTTTTCTCTCTGACGTCAGGATTTTTGAAACTTCAAGGATATGATTAATTCAAAAAATTATTTAAAAAACTCAGTGGAATGTAGAGTAGCAATATGGGTATCAAATAAAAGAGAAAATTCCATAGAATTGTAGGAGATTCAAAAGGACGAATAGGTGTTGAAAATGTCCTTTTCAAATTTTATCCTTGAATATCCCTGAACATTTTCAATATTAATGTTTGAAAAAATTATTTATTAAAGACTGTCGTTTGATTGTTTCGGGTGTTTTGAAGTTTTTGATTTTTGCCGCACAGTGTTATGTGCGAAAAACACCGCTGCGCCTCATTCAGTGTGAACACGTGAAGCTCCGCTCCGTCTTGAAAAGTTTATACGCCAAAATATTATTGTTAAATATTATTAAATTGGAGGCTGTAAATAAAAGATATACTTAGAAAAATCGTTCGGAGATGAGTGAGGCTCATTGCGCCAGACATGTGATACTCCATTAGAACAAATAGTCTCCCCACTCTTTGGAAAATACCTTTGGAGGAACCCTTCTTATTTTTCTGCTAATGGACTTTTTTAGAAAATTTTAAGCAATTCAGTTCTCTACTCGTAATTTTTAAGAATGATGCAAACGATGATTCGGTCTGGGGCCAATAAGTTAACTCTAAGCCCACGTACTCGGATGGCTAAAAACTAAATCTAAAAGTAGGAAGCGGGATACACTCGAAAGACTTATCACTGAATCTTTGTTTTAGTCTGCCAGACTACGTTTTCCAGCGTTTTAAGAACTGAGCTCGTAGCTATGAAAGGGGTGGCACCTTAACTTATCGACTCTTCTCTTAACTTGCCTCCAGTATCTATCTACTCTGATAGCTGCTTAGCTGAGCAGCTATCAGGTCACTTAACTGCTGCGAAACCTCGTTAAAAGGGGCAACAGAATGCAGGTAAATCCTTAGCAAGTTAGCTACTAAATTTACCACCTACATTGTGTGAGTGCCAGATAAAGATGGTCGACAGAATCTACTTGGCGAACGAGTTGCCTAACTCTTGGAGTTTTGTTGCCTTACTGGGGATATTTTATCGATCACATCCCCTTACATTACACAGATTTACTATCTACCCTGACAACTGACGTACCCCGGTAACCAGTCGGCGTTTTTATATGATGAAAATGGGTCCGGGCTATCCCGCTTCACTTGCAGCACTACTTTTGCCAATATGAATTATTGCCTGATTGCGCTTTCTTTCTTTTCAATGGCGTTACTTGGGCATCTTTCACGTCTCTTTGGCACTTAGCAACCTGTGGCTTTCCCTTTTATTCGATGTCTAAGCCCGAAATGATTCAAATCGGCAAAATAATGGTATTCTGCTTTTCACTAAGTCCCTCTTATCCTTCCTCATCTTTAGGCGGGCAATCGACCACCAATACATTGTACGTGGAGGATGGCCCTGTGTCTGCCCGTAGAAATATCAATAGGCTCTGTTCACTAGGTGATAAGCTTACTACTTGAAAATATATATAAGTGGCATGGTACTTGCTGAACATACTTCTCAGATCATTTAACTTTTGTGAGAGAAACTAACCTATGGACTTCTCTGTACTCTGGCAGAGGACCGATACATCCAGTCACAGCTGAGTGGCGCTGGAGGACGACAGAAGCTCTCAAATCGAGGCTTGGCTCTTAGTCTCGTAGAGACTTCACTAATAGAGACAGACTTGCGCTTTAATTCCTTCCAAATATTTCTAATGGCCTCTAAGCTCTATTCCATAAAAGTCATGTAAAGTGTGTGCTCACATTTGGCTATCCTGTTTTGAGTTATTTTCCAAAGAAAAATGAAAATACTCATCCGCATCAGTGATCTGATCAATGACCAGTTAAAACTATTGTGCCTAAAAATTTCCACACTTCTTCAACACCGTCTAGAGTTTGTTTTTTGTGGAGTCTGCTTCCACAAGCATCTCCTAAAGACAATCTCCATCAATCTTACTGCAGCCAGGCTATGGTCCTGGTGTACAGAGGCACCCGGCGATAAATCGGAGGGAAAATGGCCTGTCTTATATGACGTTCGGTTCCTCTCTAGATTTATAACGCTGATCAGCAACTTTTCTCTGAGAAATTTAGAACGTATTGTAGTCTGTTAGCAAATTTTATTATCCAGCCGGGTATAGACAGGGCGTACTTGTAGAGCCTTTCCCGAAATGCCTTCAGAATGTAGGTAGCTCAGTTAAACTTAAACTATTATACTTAAGTAGAACGAGTCTGAAATCCCTTTAGTATTCTGAGTTTAAATCCTCTACAGCTAAAATTGCTTAACGCACAGGGCGTCTAACAGTCTGTGGAAGTCGTAGAATGGTTTTACTTTCTCTTAGGCAGCTTGGTTGGTTGGTTGGTTTAAGTGGATTGTCTCCCTGGTGACAAGCAATTAGCAAGTTGTCATTTTGTTTCTACAATTCGTGCAAGCTACAGCCATTTGTCGGCTTTAAAAAAAATTTCAGTACGTCATACACAGAGAGGCAGCTGCATTCTGAAATATTTTGCAGGAATGGTTTGCGAGACACTCGCACAGTAAGTTTTCGATCGTCTCTTTTGAGCAAGGATCATCGCAGCTGCGGCAGAACCTATTGAAGGGCAGTCCTAGTTATCCTTTCGGCATGCACCCCAACGGGCCAGTGCCCTGTGCACACTGCAGTAAGTTTGTAGTAATCTGGTTTGCTCATTCCTAAAAGAACTTTGGTTTTGAGTGGGTTATAGGACACCCAGAACTGCCGCGTGATCCTGTAAGATCCTGTGCAGTTCCACCTCTGCCTGGCCTTCGAATGATAAATTTCGGTAGTTTTTGTTTTGATCTCCCTGAGCAGGGCGCCCTCAGGAGTGCAATGGGGTATAGTCGTTCTTCTGGGTATGCAGTTACAGTTGCGCGGCTATACTCAATCCCGACTCTTGCGTCCCCGTTCGCGCACTCTGGGCAACGTGAGCAACCCATGTGCGAGATGCGG
>JAPVRG010245547.1:15249-29333 GCA_029783565.1 Rhagoletis cerasi
ATATAAGGTGGTAGCGGTAGTACAAAAACAAAAACTTACATGTATTTTGTTTTTGCTTTCGGTACACGAATTTCAAATATCAGCTATTCTGCGCTCAATGAAGAAGAGGGACAACAAATTCCAACACTCTCACTTTTGCACTCACTCATAAGAGGTTTTGACACATGTGTACCGAGGCGAAGCAAAACAGCTGTTCTGGCAACACCACCTTATATGAATTCGCCTTGGACGTTGCCCTGCACAAAGTTTTATAAATTTTGTTTGTATTTACTATTTTGCAAGGTAGAGAAAAGCTCTTGTAAACTTGTGGAAAATGACTACCGATATGACTTTCAATTGGAGACTGAGAGGTGGTAGTCCTGGCAATTCTCGGGAGTTTAAAAACTCGGTTGGATAGTGCACAACATCATCTTGGTTAGTAACGGAACCCATCGAATTGTAAGTCGGTAGTTCGCCAGCGATTTCCTTTTGAGTCTCGACATCGATGTTTTTCGCAGGAAATATAACACGTTCGCTTAACCAATCATGGCTTTTGTAATTTTCCATAATGTTTGGTAATACTTTACGTATGAGTTCGGTCTTTGATTCGGTGAACTAACAAAAACCGGAGGTCAATGTAATGCAGCCAGTTGAAATATAAACGGGGATTCTACCCTTGCCCATGTCCAGGGATTGCTTTGAAAATACCTTTCCAAATTGTCATTCTGCAGGTCGACACTCATGGTTATACTTAATTTTAAGGCATGTATGTACATGCCTCTACAAAACGAACGACTTCAAACATGCATTGAGTTCGTCGGCTGGGGTTGACCGTTGAATCACGGGCAATGTTTGGCGAAAATCACCTGCCAACAGAACAATCGCACCGCCAAATAATGTTCTGATTATTTCGTAGATCCCTCATCGTTCGGTCTAATGCCTTGAAAGACTTTTTATGTGCCATCGTACACTTATCCCAGACGATCAACTTACATTGCTGCAGAACTTTGGCCATCGAACAGGTCTTCGAGATGTTGCACATCGGAGTTTCAGTGAATTGCATGTTCAACGGTAATTTTAGTGCTGAATGAGCGGTTCAACCACCTTCCAACATCGTAGCTGCAATTCCGGATGAAGCAACTGCAATATAATTCTGCGAGCGAGTCGTGGATGAAATTAGTACAATCAAAAAAATTTGCCCAGTTCCACCGGGAGCATCCAAGAAGAAAACCTCTCCAGTACCATCGTTCACGACTTTTATGAGAGTGTTATATGCATGTTTTTGATCTCGGTTCAACAGAGGGACGTTGGTTCGAACTGATTCTTTCAATTGTTTTTCGCGTGCCATATCCAGATTAAGCGCATCGTGCAATGGGCAATTGGGTGCAGTCATGCCTAATTGATATCGCCAAGCACATGTCCTCAATCAATACTTTGTTGTTCCTCGCTCAATTACAAATCTAGTGCGCAGCTCATGTAAAATATCATCAGTATTTGGACCACAAATCAATTGGATTTGATGGGAAGCATGTTGATATAATTATCGAAAACAATTTTCGTATTTGATGAGAGTTTGACGAAATTAGTGAGTGTCATTCTCTTGCAACCCCAAACGTTCTCTATATCTTTCACACAATTCTCCATTAACAGTTCGCAGATGTTGAAATGATGTTAAACCACGAACATTAACTAATAGCAAACGTAAATAGAAACACTCGTCGTTGCTTGGATGGACTGTGTATATGCGACCTAATGCATCGGTCGAGAATACTTGTGGGTTACCTAGAATAGTACATCCCTGCTTCCTTCGTTGAAATTTCTTCGATGATTGATTCCAAGTATAGTATATTTCAAAGTAGAGCAGCGTTCGGGCGAAGTGATCATTTTGGCATATCTCAAAAAAACTAGTTAATGTGGTAGGTGGTGGTCGCTGAGCACATAGTAATTCGTTCTCCGCAGTGAAGTACACTTTTTGACCATTTTTCAGATGTAAAGCCAAGTTAGTAACAGTGGGATGTCTTTCATGAATAGCGAATGAAAAAATGAGCCAAATTGCTTCGTTACTGTTCACATTGCGGCTAATTTGATATTGAGTTACTTCATCATTAGAGTTTTTCGCAATAACTCCAATCACAGCCACGTCACTTCTTTTGGTCACATACATACAGATGTATTTAATTGCTTTCACGCAATGCAGGGTTCGACGTGTATGTGTGCCTTGAATGTCTTCGATAGTAGTGGCGAATATGGTACATGCAATCCAACGGTTGTCGTACATAACACGCGGGAAGGTAAAGATTTAATCAGCGACACATAAATATTTAGAACAAAAAAGAGAAAATTAAGTATATTCGCTTACGAACCAAGTATGTATATAACAAATTTGATTTTTGGAAATATCTCGACTCCAGCGCCATCTCTCGAGTAAATTTTTAAATCAAAATACTTTTTATCCATTAATCTCCGTTTCAAATATTAACCAAATCGGTCCATAAAAAATATGTTTATTAATATGTCAACTTCAGCCCCACCTACCATACTGAATATGAACTAAATCGGTCCATAAATACAATTTTTCTGAATGTCTAGACCCCAGCGAAACCTACCGGGTCTATTTCTTGCAAGAACGTTTTTCTTTGCATATCCAACCTACATACATACGTACTGAATATGAACCAAATCGACCCATAAATACGATTTTTACAAACACCTCGACCACAGCGCCACCTGGCGGCAATTTTTTTTAAACAAACACTACTCGGATCACAGTAAATGTAACAGCAAAAAATTTGCCAAATCGGTTCAGCCGCTCTCACGAGATGCGATGACCAACGAACGCCATTTCATTTTTATATATAAGAAGATATATAACTTTGCATATTTGTTAATTAATCAAAGAATAATTGCCGTTTTTGTGTCCAAAACGTAATAAAAGATATAAGGCATGCAGTGTTTGTTACCATTCGTTTTGTTTTTGTATTCCCTTTTCAATTGATGAGAAGTTGAAACAAATGAGAATCAAGAAGTGTAAACACCTTCAAATAACTGATTTCAAATCACGCATTCGGGTCCAATGTAAATGTAATATAACTTAGAATTTTTTACTTTACAAACATTTTTTGCTTTTCAACACTAAGTTTTCATCAAACATTTCCTACCAAAAATTTCACAAATCTCCCCATTTTCCTATAAATACTTGCACTTCACACAAAAATAAATAATTCCATAAAAATATTTTTATGGAATGCAGTTTGAAGAGCTACTGTTCCCCAAAAACCAATAACTCATGTTAACGTCATTATAACAATAACATTGGATAGCACACGTATATAAAAAAGACTTACCATAAATTCATCATCCGGATAGCGATCCTCGTAATACTTCAATTTTTCCGTTACTTTACGCAGTTGCTCCTCATGAGTTCGCTGTAATTCCTGAAGTTTTTGTTGATAGAAAGCCTTCATCTCTGTTAATTCGGCGGAACTCTGAGTTAAATTAAAAAAAGAACGAAAATTAGTATGCAAACGTGACTCATATTTTAAAGAGTATACATTCACATCTTCATTGAAGGCATCGGCAAAAGGTGTAATCTGACGGTGGCTAGGACTAAGCAAAAGTTCTGCGCGCGTTCTTTTCCGCGGTGAAGCCTCCTTTGAGCGTTGAATTGAAGTAGATGGTGGAACTGTTTCCTCGGGCATTTGCTCCTGATCCGAGCCCTCAGATGAAGATGTGTCTCCGGTATGATGTTGCGATTTTTGTGAAAAGACATCATCCGAAAATCTGCAAAAGTCATATTGCTAGTATCTCAGCACATGCAAGTCAGTATTTATAAGCCACAAACTTACTGTTTCTCCAACTCGGCACATTTCAACTCAAAATATTTACGCAACTCTTCTACTTCTTTGGCGTGTTTCGAGTCCTGTTCCTCACGCGACGCTATTAACTTTTGCAATTCAACTTCTTGCCGCTGTTTCACCGCCTCAAGCTGCTCAACGATCTCCTTTTGCTCTTGTTCACACTTTATCTTGCACTTTTCCAGTTCTTGGCTTAAATAATCATCGAATTTCTTTTGTACCATAAAGAATAGACGTACCTCGTTGGGATTGAGATATTTCTGAAATTGTTCAATATGCTTGCTAAATGGGGTGTGTGACCGCCCGAACGCCTCGATATCTCCCCCTATGCCATACATTTCCGACGTCTGACGTGGTACTGACAGTTGACGCTCGCGAGAATTGCGTGAATACTTATCCTCGTTGTCTGTGCAGAAATTACGCTCTAAATCGTCATCGCTCTCGCTAATTAAATCCATTGATATTTCAGAAATGCGCTGGCCACAATTGCTATCCAGATCGCCACGAGGCCAGGTAGGTCGCCGGAGTGTGTCCAGTGCTTCGGACAGTTGCTTGCGAAGCATTTGAACCTCATTGGTAAGTTTGTCACTATCCGTTTGCAGTTGCTCGCGAACATTCTTTGAGTTCTGGAGAGAATCTGTCAGTTTTGCTATTAATTCATCGCGGTAGGATAATTCCGTGTAGATATCCATGGTCTGCAACAATTTTTTGATTATAATTTGCTTAATTCGAAATTTAATTTGTACATATTGGTTCTTGTTTCAGTTACTACTTACCGGACCAACAAATTCTTCCTGAATCGTGCGATACTCAGTCGAACTAGTCACCAACGAACTATTGGTGTCTCTACCGGAGCCCAATTGCTCCACAGAATATGCGCCACTCAATTCACGTCTCTGCGCTGTCTCCAATTGCAAATTTAACGACGACAGAGAAGCATCCTTTCCAGCCACTACATCCTGTAACTCAGAGACTTTGTTTTCCAACATTTGCAGCATATTCAAACTCACTATGCTACTCGAAGTGGTTGCCAAGTCTGCCGCTTGCACCTCCACTTCAGCACGCAATGTTTTGTTTTCATCTTTTTCGTCTGAGGTTGTCATCGAACGTTCCATCGATAGCGAACGATGTTCTTCAGCCGTGGAAAGCGAGTTTCGCTCACTCTCTTCAGTGATATCTTCCAGTACGTCTTTTGTGAAGTCATTTAAGGGTACACGCTCCATTGGTTTAATGATCTGCACTTCCCCACTAACTCCAGCATTCACTGGAACCAGTTCATTGACATTAATTTGCTGGTCTTTACTTTGATGATTCATGGCTAGAAGCCGCGATTTCAGAAGTTCCAGCGACATGTCATCGTCATCATCTTTATTGTCTAGGACTTCAAGCTCCGGAGAAGCACAGGCAACCTGATTTTTACCGCCAAATAAATCTTCGAGGGCATGGCGCAAGGCATTTGTCAGGTTTAAGTCAACTGCAAATGTTTCATTGTCTTCCACATGCTCAACGACGACTTCCAAGCCCTCCACTTCAACATCGGCCATTGCCTGCAATTGCAGTGTTTCTGAAATTACTGCAAGTTTTGTTTCTACCGACATTGCTCCCTTCAATGGCACATTTTCGATGTCCTCCCCCCCGTGGTAGGAAGCTCGCAATTTTTTATTCGAGTATTCAGTCTCTACTAAGTTGGCATTATTGGCTTCTTCTACACCACTTTTTTGCTGGCTAGCATCCTCTATTGTTACAGCTCCGCTCTTATGTATCTTTGCCTCGGCTCCACTCGCATCCAAGTCGGTAACAATCCGCGAAGTATCAGGTGTGTCGCTCTCGAAATCTCTTGGAAGTTCCTTTATGAAATTGGCACTCGCATCGATGACCTCCACATTATTTATAACTTTTTCTTCCATGGTATCCGCGAGAAGACGATTCACAAACGACTCATTATTAATAAGAAAGCTGGGGTTCAGAGAACTCAATTCTTGATCATCCAATGTATATTCTAAGCTATGATTACTCTCAACAATTTCCTCTATGCCATAGTCTTTTTCGCCGTGATCAGGTGAAGCCCCAATTGCCCCGTCAACAAGTTCTTGAGAACTCCTATCGGGGTAGCCAACTTCAGCTTTTTCCGCAGACTTGCTTATTTTCACTTCACTGGATTTACTCCACGACGTATTTGTCGCATTTTGCTCATAACCACTGGATTTTTGCGTTAACTCTGTCGCTGGAACAAGAAGCTCTTCACTCTTCAATGAGTCCGCTTCCTGCCTCGACTCTTCAACTAGATCTGAGACATCATTTGCAGTGCTCTCGTTGCTTAAACTTTCATCCCGTGTTTTGGCAGCAAGGTTATTTATCAAGGGTTCATCTGGCCGTGAGTGCACCACTCTCTTTTCTAGCGGCAGACTCACATCGAGGTCTTCAAAATCCACTTCTGCTGAAGCTGTCACAGGCTTGCTGAGCTCAACAGAGGCATCACTAGATATTTCATGCCGCGAATGTGCCGCAGGCTTGGTTAGCGAAGCGCTTACATCATAATCGTTATCATCTTCCTCTTCTTCCAAAACAAAATGTTGAGCTAATTTCCCACCAGACAATTGATCTTCATCAATCTTGAATTGCTCGTCGTCTTCGCTAGACGTCTTTTTGTGCTCACTTTCTCTGCTCAAATTCTTTATTAACTGCACCGAACTGTCGTCATCAGACATTTCTGTACTGAAGGGCTGCAGGGGTTTTGTTTTTTCCGCTTTTGTTAAGATTGTCTTCACATAGCCTGCTGCTTCAGATAGCTCCGATGAACGGGCAGCCGACAATTCTGGTGCGTCCTCTTCACTTATTTCAATGGCCTCTTCAATTTCTTCTTCTATACTTTGATCGCTACTGCTGGCTGTTGGTATTGAAGTGATGGCACTTTGATTACTGTTCTTACGAGATGTAGTACTTGTCATCTCAGGCACTTCATCGGTCGACGACGGCGTTGTCGTCGTTGTTGCCGCTGTGGCTGTTGTTGCACTCTTTCCTAAATTGTCCATTTCTATGGATATCGAGCTAGTTGGCTCGTAGACAAGAGAAGATTCTGGCGTAGTATCTGTGTTGGCGCAATGGATTATCTCCTGCCGCAGTAGGTCCTCAGTATTTGTGCTACTGCTGCTGTAGATATCTGTATTACATCCACGTTCAATTACATACGTGTGCCCGGAGTAATTATCACATTCGTCGGCATCAACGTTTTCATTTCTGTTTGTGGCATTAACATTGGACGCATCATTCTCAAGTTGTAACAGTATATCGGTAATATGTTGCACGTCAAGCTCTGTGGTGATAGGTTCATCTATAACGAAGTCTAATGTTGGTATTAATTCTACGTTCTTCCTCGGTGGTTTTGGTGACTCAAATTGCAGAGATGTGTCTGCAGTTGTTACAACACAATCTGTAGCCTCAGTCGTTTCATCAGCTGCTGCTTCCGATGGTTCCGACCGTTTATTTTCAATTGGCTTCAAATGACCACGCGGTCGCAGCAGGGAAGTTATCTGTACAAAATTAGCAAAAAAAATAGGAAAATATATCTAAAGCTTCATTTATAAAGTTTGGCATTTTTTTAATTTCTTAATTGCGGTTACTTGCTCTACATCTAGTTAATAAAATTAAATGTTAAGTACATGCAAATAGGAAGTTTGAAGCGTAAACCAATCTGGCAGATGAGGTTAAGATATGGCGGCCAGATGATGTTAAGAGATTTACGATAAATAAATAAATAGGTACGTTCATTTAAAATCTCCAGTAAAAACACCCAACAGCGAAATTTCGGCGAAATGTCATCTGTTCTCTCATAAGAGAAAAATATCCAGAATAGTACGCCAACAGAAAATTTGCAGAAACTTGCAAGTTGACGAACAGCTGATAGAATTTTTTTTTACATTCAAAAGTGTAAAATTTAAAACGTACGAAAACTTATCACAAAGCGTTATCCTGCCCCAGTTTGTTGATTATACGAATAACTACTTAGTTCTTACAAGTTTAATTAGTCGCATTTTATCATTTTGTAATTTGCGTAAATGCCTTCCAGCTGCTTTTGATCAGCTGTTTTCCTGTTGGCAAATTGCTGTTGGCAAAAATTTTTCCAGCAGAAACTAGCAGCATACCCTCAAAATTAAATATCACTTTGGTCTCTCAATTACCCCTACTTTACAAGTTTTTAGCGTACGCGAACACAAAAACCTTATAGTTTTTAATAACTTTCAATAATTAACAGGCACGCGAACGCAATTGATATTTGGCGCTTACACTTTTGCTAAATGGAGGGACCTACAGTTTTATGCCGCCTCTGAACGGCAAATGGATTTTATGAGAAGCTTTATCAAGGCCTGCCGAGGGGCGAGCGCTGTTTAGAAAAAAACTTGTTTTAAAATTTTTTATGTTGCTTTGACCAGGGATCGAATCTTGATCCTACGGAGAGGTAGTACGCACCTCTAACCACTTGGCTACAGCGGCCGATTAACGACAGTTTTTCTTAATTTGGAAGCTTTTTCCACATAAGTATCTCAGCCTTCGAACGAATGTTTACATTTGTACGAGTGGCGGCCAAAACTACAAATTATGAAGTTACGAAATGTAAAAATCTTTCCATGAAAATAATACTTGCACTTAACCAAATTAGTCAAGCATCACAGTTGGCCTTACTACAGAATTTTTATACATATATCGCTGGCTTACGATTAAAAAGTCGCTAAGTCCACTTTTTGTGAAACCTCATATTTTGATATAAGAAGCAAGAAAATTTAAAAATACATCGTTTTAAAAAGGATTAAGGTACTTGTTTTATTTTTTCCGGTTTATATTCAACCGGTTAACCGATTTTAATGACATTTGCTTTTTGCATTTATTGGGTTGTTGTGGTTGTAACCGCATACAAATTCCCAAAGATTTTTGGGGAACGATGCGGGAGTGACAGCCCTTGGCCAGATATGAATCTGGGTCGTTCCGGTTACGTAGACCCGACTGTCGTGGGTCACCTGTATGGGTACAAGTCAAGGCATATTAAACAGGTAGCAGTAGGAGGGCAGCCGATTTGATTGTTTCGTGTATTTTGTCCCTAAAGTGTCGTTTTTTTTACATTTTGTTCTAAACTGTCAAATTTCGTTTAACTCTTTTGACATTTTATACTGCGAAATCACTATAAAAATACACTCAGCTTGTTGTTTTTGCTCTAGTGCTGTTACCTGCGACTTCGTATAAGCTAAAGTTGCATCCGGAAGGCCTAGATATTTATAAAAAAGTGTATTCATACACGGTCTTATTAGTCATACTTTCAGAAGATATATTCGCAACTTGAGTGGAAATACTTTCACAAAAAAATTACCTACCAGGTAACAAAGGAATCGATTTTACTGGTACATATGCAGAATGAATGATTTCACTCGGTAGGTTGCGCTGGGTTAAGTAAATTTCCGGTAACATTTTCGTGACCTGTCAAATTAATGTCGAAAAAGACTTATTTGTAACGTTATGATTTTTTTAAACCTTTTGAAGGCTACTAATGGTAAAGGTATAAATGATTAATTCTCGTCTCGAGAAAGCAGTACCTCAAAAGACATTAATTTCGGAATCACATTCTTCATGGCGCGGCTTTCTGTATTGATTTGTTTTGCCCAAATAACAACACAGCCTATAGTCGATCGGCAAATATCGTGCGCCAGACAAAGAAGCTTATATCTAGTGTCCCACCACTGATCTCGACGGATCTGGTTTTAAACCAGGGCTCGAAACATGACAGATTTGAACGAGTCGTCAGTAGTCACAATAGAGTTCGAATTGCATTTTTCGGTTACAATATACGACGAAGTGTGATTTTTTTTAGGAAAATATAAAAGTTTAAGAAAAAGTTGTAAAAAATTTAATATCCTCCGTATTTAATTTATTTAGTTGGTTTCATTCATTGAAGTCAATTC
Source organism: Rhagoletis cerasi (assembly GCA_029783565.1). NCBI lineage: Eukaryota > Metazoa > Arthropoda > Insecta > Diptera > Tephritidae > Rhagoletis > Rhagoletis cerasi. The sequence continues at coordinate 25,031 of JAPVRG010245547.1, forward strand.
AAATGAACATAAAGAAGTTTAGAAATCCATACTGAATGCTAGCCCAATTGCTTTAATTTTTTCTAAAATGTTTCGAATTTCACATGTATTCGATTGGTCTTTTGTGGTCGAATGTTCATTCGAACAAACGACTGTTATTATACCGAATTACGAGCAGTATGTACAAGGTGTTATAACTTTGCTAGCATAACGGTTGTTTGTAACAGCCTAAAGGAATCGAGATAGATAAAAACATATATATACCAAAACGCTTAGAATGAAAAGATTAATCGATTAAGCTCGATAACTCGAGCAAAAAGTGAGATATTTAAACAAAATTTGGTATGTTGGTTGCCCTTTATGTAAGGTCCTACCTTGAAAATGGGCATTGAATGGGTATTGAAAATTGGCGAAATCGGACGTTAACCACGCCCACCTCCCATATAACGGTATTTTTTAAAAATTCAAAAACTACGATATTTTCATAAATAATGGATGAAAATTGTTAAAAAATTTGTATGTGAAGTAAAGTTTCGGCATAAGATGAGACAGTCATGAAATTTTTGCAAAATGGGCTTGGGCCCGCCCACTTATGATCAAATGCTGTATCTCAGTAGCCCCTTCACCAATTCCCACCAAACTCGGTACCAACATTGCTTAGAGTCTAACTAAAATACCTGTAGAGCATTTTTGAAATCGTGCAGTAACCACGCCTGGGAATTTCATCCGGATAATTTCCAAAAAAGTGAGGGCAAAACGCTACAAAACAAAGGGTCAACTTCAAGCCTTGTGACCCACTCTACATTTTTCCATCTTCAAGAGAATGGCATGAACGCAGCTTATCTCTCTGAATCTCAGCCAGAGTCTACACCGAGTAGCAGTTCATTAAAACGACACTTTGGAGACACACCTTCAGCAAGAGCCACGCGATCGTACATGGGACTCACAGCTCATTGTTTAGATTCGAATTGGACTCCTCGCTCATTAAATTTTCTCACTTTACATTTTTCTGTTCATTCTTATTAATTAATTTATAAGAGGATATCCTAAAATACGAATATTAACCGGATTTTCGTAAATCCGGATACCCGGATAGTTGCACAAACGAATATTAACCGGATATTCATACTGTCCGGATTTTATCAGGATATCCGGATATTCGAATATGCGGATAGTCCCAGCCCTACCTCCCATATAACAGTATTTTACATAAATACGAAACCTGCGATAAATCAGTAACTGCTGAAGCTAATTAACTCAAAACCGATTTTAAAATAGCCTCTTAGGGCCAAATTTTTGTACTGAAAATCTATAGTTAACTCCCGACTGTGAAAACGGCACTTAGCAATAAATGAGATTATTATAGACCCGCCCACTTATAACTACTTATCAATTTTTACCAAACATGGTTCAATTATTTCATTAAGTCTAACTGAGAACAGTCAGCGTCAAAAATTAGATTACAGCAGATGTTCACGTCTAAAAATCTTCATTTTTAAGAAGTAAAGTCTTATAAATATCTTTTAACTCTTGATAATGTCCCAGCTTGTAACTTTATTGAATACAGAACCCGTTAAAACAAAATTAAAATACACAGAATATTTAAGTTCAAAGAAAAAATTGCATACACAGTAAAAAGTTAGCATACAGTAGGCAAAATATTTAAAGCGTAATAAGTACCGTTATTGACACTGAAGCTTATGAATATGGATAAGCTGCATAATAAAATTTCTGAACAAATATAGTTCGCGAAAGTCATCAGTCATCAGTGTTAGTTGTGTCATAAGAAAGCTGAGAATGGTTCATGGTAAGGAACTTTCAATAGATTTGAGAAATTTGGTGGTACACCATCGTAAAAACGGGAAGTCTTTTGACGAAATAGCCCACATTGTTAAGAAAAGTCGCTCAACTGTCCAAAAAATTATAAACAATTATGAATTGCGAGGTGATACAGAAACTGCTCAACGTTCTGGCCGCACCCGTATCATTAGTGATACCGAAGTCCGTAAAATTGTAAGAGAAGTTAAGAAAACCCCGAAGTGTAGTGCGGTTAAAATAGCCGAAAATCTTTCGCAAGAACGAGGTAGGCCTGTTCTTCTACTATACGCAGAGCGCTAAATGAGAATGGTTTTCATGGGAGAGCACAGAGGAAGAAGCCGTGCATTTCTGCTACCAACAGGATTAAACGGCTTAACTTCGCAAAAACGCATGTAACTGACCCTCAAGCCTTCTGGAACAACGTTCATTGACGAACGCAAATTCGAGATATTTGGCACAAAAAAACGTGGTAAGGTCTGGAGAACACCAAATAGCAAGCTACTTCTACAAAATCTTGTTTCCATGGTTAAGCATGGTGGAGGCTCTGTAATGGTTTGGGGGTGCACGTTGGGTGCTGCTACCGGAAATCTACTTTTTGTTGAGTCAACCATGAACAGCAAAGATTATCTTCAAATATTAAAGAACAACTTAAAGCAAAGTGTGCAAAATTTGAGTCTTGCGTCGCCGTGGGTCTTTCAGCAAGACAACTACCCGAAGCATACAGTTAGAGTTGTCAAATAATGGCTATTGTATAACACCCCAAAACAGTTAAATTCACCTTCCTAATCCCCGGATCTCAATCCTATCGAGAATTTGTGTAATGTTCTAGGCATAAACATAAGAAAACGACCCATAAACTCAAAAAATGATTTGTGGAACGCCTTGACTGAAGAATGGGCGAAAATTCCAAGTGAACTTACACAAAACGTGGTTAACTCCATGAAAAGGCGTATGGAAGCCGTTATAAAGTCTAATGGAGGCCCCAAAAAATATTAGGTTAAATTTTTCTGACTAGTATAAAAAATTACTCTTATTTTTCCGGTAATTTATTTTTCGAACTTGAATATTCGGTAAATTTTTAAGTTGTTTGAACAGGGGTTTTCACTGAATAAAACTACAAACTGTGAAGCTATTAAAAGCGCACAAAAAATATTAGTTGTTTCTTTATAAAAAAAAATTAAACGTTTTTCACGCTGACTATAATTAATACGTGCGCGGTTTCGCCCGAACTTATACTTCTTTACTTGTTACCTAACGAAATGCTCGTTCACGACTGTCCCGATTCGAGCCCAGTATGAAATACGAGCACATACATACCCTGCAGTGAAAAATTACCAATTTGTAGTTAGCTTTTCTGCGGGATTTCGATAAATACCTCATTTTTAATTAACTATGACAAAACCAACTTAAAATGATTTGTAAAGTCATGCAGGGGCCCTATTCTATATCTCGATTCGAAAATAAATTTGCTTGAATTCGGATTTTTTGTACTTGGTAACTCTATTTTCGCATTTGCAATTCTAATTTCGAATAGTATATTCGAAAATCGAAAACTGGCAAATATGTAACTCGAATTTGAATTTCAAATTCATTCATCCACAATGCATCAGAATCCATTTTTTTTTTGGTTGATAAAATTAATAAAAATTTTTTAATTTAAATTAGTTATTTATTTGTTTTCCTTCTACGTATTTTGACGTTTGACATTCGAAAATTCTGGCACAGGGTGTCACAACTTTCGCAAAACTAGAAACTCGATCCAAAACTTTTACAGAATGCTAGAACAAATTCGATTCGAATAGCAAATTCGAATAGAATCAACTTTCGATTCGAGTTACAGAATAGGGCCCCAGGGGTCATGCAGAAATACCAGAAGTTTTTTTCTTTAAACAAGTTTCTATTTAAATTTAAATATCTTCATACAAAAATTACTTTGAATACACTCTTTTCCTGCACTTCACATATTCTTTTTCGAATTCAGGACAAATAAAAAGAAGATCGAAGTTTTACATTATTATTTTGATGTTATGTCTGACGGAATTCGAACACGGGACCACCTACAGCAGAATATGTAAACAAATAAACAAATGTGTAATGTAAAGTAAATAAATAAACTAAGGCTGTGCGTTTATTTGATTACTCGAGCAAGTTGAATAATCAATTGCTCAACTACTCAATTACTCGATTAACCAAATTTTGATTACTCAAAACGAGTATTATACGAATAATTTAAAAAATGATTATTCAAAAAACTGTTCATTTTATTCATTTGTGTTCATTAACAGCCAGTTTCACGAAAATATTTAAGTGAAAATTAATTTTTTTTACTTGAATTTAATATGGAAAATGACAGTAAAAAAAATTAATTTTCACTTAAATTTTTTCGTGAAACTGGCTGTAAGTTTGCCCTTTAAGTTTTGTTAAAAAAAAATATAAAAAACATGCTTCAAAAGCCAAGTAAACTGAATCGAAATGACACTGTCTTTAAATACTTACATATATGGTC
>JAPVRG010245560.1:523-13657 GCA_029783565.1 Rhagoletis cerasi
TAATGAAGGAAATTTTTGCACATGCAGCATTACATAGCATGCTTTTAGGCGAGTGGTGTTAGCAATCGCGCCTAAACACTAACTTTTAAAGAAAAACCAATTTTTTTAATGTTTTCTATATATATGTAGATTAATATTATTTACTGACTAAAAAGATCTTTTTAGTTAAATAGTGTTTTGAAGCACTTCGAAATACACATTTTTAGTTTTGTCATTTGAAGGCAGTAATATGGTTTGATTGTCGGCATTTCCAGTTCTCTATCTAATCTAATGAAACCTTTACAGGAAATCGAAGACGTTTGTACTGAAATGCCACGTTTGTTGGAATCATAGGTACGCTGTTTGTCCGGCTGCTGATTGTGTAAGAATAATTCATTCTATGACATTGCTATGCAATTTTTGTACTACCAGTCGTATGCCATTACAAAGTGCGGGTGGTCGAAGATAATGTAACAATATAACTGGAATCCGGTTTGTAAGAGTTAGTTTATGAGCCGGTAGGCCAGCCGAGTTTAACGAATTTAATAATTCAGTGGGATAGTGGACGGCATCTTCAAGGTTAAGTACTGAGTCGATGGAAGCATACTGTTTAATTTCTCCACCAATCTTTGGCGAGAGAGTTGATCTCTCGCACAGCCAATTGTAGGGTTTGCTTAAAATATTTTTAATATCTGGATACGTTGCATAAATCAAATCGTTTAAGGAGTGCACCACTTCACCAATTCTGGAATCTACAGTGACGTATCCATCGATATTTTGCATACTTCCATTTCCAATACTAAGCACGGATTGAGGGAACTCAGAACCAATCCTACTAAGATGGGATCTCATATTTGTCCGCAAATGTACCTTAATATCATGCCACAAAGCCGCTGTTTTAAGGCATGCTTTGATGATGTCCGCTCGGGTACCTTTTGCTATGACTGGCAAGGTCTGCCGAAAGCCCCCTCCGAAAAGAAAAGTTACGCCTCCAAAAATCTTATCACAGCTTCTTAAATATCTTAAAGTGCGGTCGACTGCTTCCCCACTAGCACGGTTAGTCATAGCGCACTCATCCCATACTATAAATACGGCTTCCTGTAAAACTTTTTCCAGCGGACCATTTTTTTTAATGCTGCAAAAGTTTGATCCTGCATACATACATTTAATGGCAATTTGAATGTGGAGTGAGCAGTTCTACCACCTGAAAGCAAAGTTGCTGCTATTCCTGATAATGCTACAGCTATTGCAATACGTCGAGTTAATCTCACATAAGCCAATAGAAGATTTATCAGAAAAGTTTTAGCTGTACCACCTGGTGCGTCGAGGAAGAATGCTTCGCCTTTATTTTTGTCAATACTCTGAATAAATTTTTCATACCTAGACCACTTTTGAATGTTTTCCCTCAAGTATTCTTTTAAAACGTTTTCGTCGATTTGGTATCACAAATTACTTTCATAAATGGATTCAACATTTTGCAGATTTCTTTTTGGTGAAGGTATACCAAAACTGCTTAGATCTTTTTCGCTAAGGGCGATAACCTTATCCTCAATTAGAACTAATACTATTAAAAATCCGATCACAAAATTGTAATCCAGGATAATTGAGCCGCTGACGTTCATTAAACAAAATGTCTTCGCAGAAGTATTGCCGGAATGTGGTCCATAAGGGCATGCAGTTTGATGGTTGGCAAACAACTTTATAAAAGAGAACAGTTCTCTAAGATGTGTGGTGACTGTAATAAGGCAGATTCTTTGATAGTGTCATTCCAATGCTCATCATTTTTTTAAGGACTAAGCTCTTGGCAAGCAACTTAGAAAGTGGGACGAACAGTGCCATTAACCGTTCGGCCCCTGGTCCACTTCCCGGAAAAATGGATCCTATATCCCAATCTAGGCAAAAATTTCTAGCAAATAGGACAAACAATACGATTTTTCGAAGAGATCGGTCCCTAGTCCACTTCCTGGAAAAAAAGGATCCTATATCCCAATCTAGGCAAAAAGCTACCTACGTACCAAATTTCAAATAAATCGGACCCTAAATACTATTTTTTCTATTCCCAAAAAAAAAAAAGGTTGATAATCTAGGCAAAAAGTTCGGCCCCTGGTCCACTTTCCGGAAAAAATGATCCTATATGCTAATGTAGGAAAAATCTACCTACGTACCAAATTTTAAGCAAATCGGATCATATTAAGATTTTTTCGAATAGGTCGGTCCCTGGTCCACCTAATGGAAAAAAGTAAATTTTTTTGGCCTAAAATATGGTCGGTGCTAAAAGCTATTTATATACAAAATTTTTCGTTATATAATTAGTATAGAAGTATAGATATACCATACACACTGGAGCAAATAAACTGAGTGCTGAGTGTTATCTTACTTTCCGGTAGGAACTCCCCACTTGCTCAATCGAGCACCCTCTAATTCTCTGGCCTAGAAATGGACCGACCACAGCAAAGGTGTTTTTGGCAAACTCGCTTCGGACAGTTTGCAGTCCGTTAGCCACTGATTTCGCACAGACGGAAGCGACGGAAAGTTAAAAAATTTCACGCCGCTGTTTTTACTAAAATGCCTCACTTTTTCAAAGTCCGGAAAAGGCAGCTCATTTTAAAAATTATAGATTTTTGTGCTTGAATTTATTTTTTCGAAAAACAAAAATTCAAATTTTGTGAACAATATGATATGATGATTTTCACTCAGACGTCATTATCAGCATTTATGTCAGATGGCTAATATGGCTGACGAAAACTATAAGTGAAACTACCATGGTGCAATAATACAAGGTGGTGTTAGCCGTATATAAGTAAAAAATTACACTAACAAATTATACGGAATTCGTTTTGTCAAATTACAACAAACACATCATTTTGACGTAACGCTCACCACGGCGAAAAAGTCAGCTGCCTTCCCAACACCACCTTGTATAAATTCGCCTTGTGAAACTACCTTCATATTTTTGTATCATGAGTAGAAGTATTAAATGGTTTTGATAAAAAATGTCAAACAGCCTTGTAACTTTTCAAAAATATTCCTTTATCTCGACGTACACTCACACGTAGGACAGACGAGATAAGTAAATTCATATATTGTGCAGCCAAAGATAGATTGACAAATTGCAAATATTCTTCATTTTCTATAGACGAGAGTACGAATATTAACAACATTGGCCAGCTTGCTATTTGTATTAAAACAGTTGATGCAAATTTAACATGTTTTAAAGAACTTTTAGATGTTATTTATCTTCATGGTCATGTTACAGGTCAAGTTTTGTATGACGTAATAAATTCCAAATTTTTTTCATTTGTGGATAAAAGTAAACTAAGTTCAATATGTACGGATGGAGCGAAAGTGATGACAGGAAAAAATAAAGGTCTTTTGGGCATTTTAAGGAAAAATGGAATAAATTGCCCAGCTTTCCATTGTGTAATACATCAGTATGCTCATTTTTCTAAAGAACTAAGAACTTACGACTCGTGATTCAATAATTAAAGGTTTGCTCAGAAAATAGTTTTCTCGCTCCCTCATGACAAATCGCCTGCCTTAGATAGGCACTGTGTTGTTAACTCTTCAAGTTTACGTGAAAATTGGAGTAAAAGCGAAATGTGTAGAACCAAAATTTCGATGGCATCACTGCTGCCTAGTTTGTGTTTGCTTTGTCCGAATTCGCTGACATTTAATTTTGTGACTGCGTGAATTTGCGTAAGTTTTGCCATAAATTGATGATGATTAATTCCTAATATGTAATACATCTCATTTGCAGCGTAATTAATATCAACGCATACAAATCGAACCCTTCTGTGAGGTAGTATTTTGCCATTGTTATTTCCTGGCCGGAGAGCTCGTGGGTATGTACAAATTTTGTGTTTATTTAATTAAATCACTGATGAATAGATTTCTTTGCAGAATAACTTTTCCGAGGTTGCGCAACGCGTTATTATATATATTTTTCCCGTAAGTGTGCATCCCCAATCGATTCGAGCTGTTTTCCTTCCCCAGTGCAGCGCCATCCGATTATAAGTGCGAACATAGTGCTCCAACACACACGTGAGTTCAATTCAAAGAGGTGATAATAAGGCGAGTATTTAACAATTGAACCTTTTTGTTTACAGGTTTCCTTGTAGTTTTGCGTTTTGGCTGTTCAAGTGCAGTTTTTTTTTCTGGGACGACGCCCAGAGGGAACTCTCATGAGTACTACTGTACCGGCATAGAAGTATGCACGACTTGCTGCCTCACAGCTACATCTGCGTACTAAAACCTCTCCACTAACCCCCGCGACACTGTCATTTAAGGTATTACCTCACGGGGCTGGTTGGCCAATAGGCTCGGTACGTTATATAACCGGATCTAACTTGTTCAGATCGTCTTAGATCTTTAAGAATTCTAGAGATATGTGCGCACATTTTATTCCAGTTCTCTGCTGATTTTAACATGTAGTCTACAATGTTGCTGCTCTGCAGTATATTTCGGGTTTCAGGGGCATAGCGAGGGCAAAAGAATACTATGTTTTCCGCGTTTTCAGTAAGGCCTGTGCAAGTCGGACAGTGTGGGGAATCTCCATGCCCAAATCTTTTTAGATACTCTCGGTAGGGGCCATGCCCCGAAAGAAACTGTGTTAAGTAGTAGTTTGAATCTCCGTGGGCTCTTTCCAGCCAGTTTTTAATGCATGGAATAAGCTTATGGGTCCACCTACCCTTTTCCGATCCATCCCAACGCTTTTGCCAGATATCCATAGAGCGACATCTTTCCTGCTCTGTAACCTCTTTTCTGTTTAAGCTGGTATTTCCCACAGATAGACACTTATACACTCTTTGCATCTCGTTTGCCAGGATATCTACGGGAATCAGTCCGGCAATCACGAAGAATGCTTCGTCAGATATTGTTCGGAATCCACAAATAGTCCTTAGTGCGATACACAGATGTGTTTTTTGCATAATACTTTAGGCTCATTGCTTCAGCCCAAATTGGAGCACCGTATAGAGTAAGACTGAGCTGACCACTCTACTAAGCAATACCCTTCTACTATGTTTGGGACCGCTGATATTTGGCATCATTCTAGATAAGCATGCCTGTAAACTCGATGCTTTCTTAGCTGCATACTCCAGGTGGGCCTTAAAGTTTAAACGGCCATCAATCATTACCCCCAAATATTTGATTGCGGGCTTTGATATTATGGTTTCTGATCCAACACTGATTCTTGTTGTATCTACGGCCTTTCTGCTACTTATCAATACTGCCTCTGTTTTGTGATCAGCTAGTTCTAGATATCTTGATAATAGCCATGCCTTCACTCTATAGCTTCGTTGGCGTTCCTTTCAATATCCTGTATATGCTTCGCTACTATTACTACAGCAATATCGTCTGCGAATCCTATTATTTTTGCCCGAGGAGGCATATCGATGCATAGCACCTCGTCGTACATTAAGTTCCACAGACTATGAGAATGGTAAAAAAAGTCGTGGGTTTTTTATGAATAAAAAAAAATTTAGGTAATAGCAGAACTTCTTTCCGCGTGGGCTGCTTCTATTTCACGAACACCAACGATTTTCTTTCAAATGTAAAAAACGCTTGTAAAACGCTCGAACAAAAGTATGTACATGGTATAAAAACATATTGAAATTTTTTTCTAGGGTAACACAAGCAAACGTCCAGTTTTACTTCGAATTTCGTTGCTTCGTACCCACCTCCGAAATCATATATGTGCACTAGATGCCTTGTTTTGCTAAAGTATTTCAGATCCTCCATCCGACAGCAGAATATGAAAATAAGTCGCTTAAGACCTAACAAAATGGAAAAAAATTTCATTATTGCAAAAACTGAATGAGCTACTCCGAAAATCGCGATTTAAAAGACTGTTAAAAGAGAAGAAAAGAACGTCCAAGCTAAAAGTATAAATAAAACAGTAAGCAAGCGGTTACCTCTGCTAAGCAAAAAACAACGGGCTTTCTAAATATCCTTAAAACAATATTAGTTAACCGAAATCCAAGCTCATTAAAAAATAAGGGGTATTTGCTGGTTTGGAATAAAAATCCCGCGGTTTTTATTGTTTCTGTTTTTAGGGTTTTTTTCCTAATTTTTTTCGTTATGTGTGGCAGCACCGAAATTTCAATTCAATTACCAAGATGCCACGTGCTAAATTCGTCCTTAAGCTAAAAAAAAATAAGTGAATGCAAATATTCCAACATGACAACGCGATTAGAAAGGCAAAGTAATCCATTTTAGTTTAATATAAACCGCTTTAAATTTTTATGTTGCGTTTCGCAGATTTTTGCATATTTCTAGATGCAGTCGAGAACGGCTTCCATTTTTTGTCGCGTTCATGGTCCGACGTTTTTGGCAATATATCGCGAACAAAAATACGACAGAACTTATCTTTTGTACAAAACATATTGCTTCTAAAACGCTATCGAAACATAAAAAAAATCAACATATTATTGGAGGTTTCTTAATTTTTTTGGACCTCAAAGGCATACGAATGTCGACCATGTGTAGTTGTAACATAGTAAGGCATAGATTTCCCAAAATGGACCCGGTGGGTGGCGCGGAAGTCAAAATATAAAGTATATTCTTCATAAAATTCATGTTTTTTGCGTTAAAAATACGTTTAAAAGTAATATTACCAAAAATATCATGATGAAAAAAAAATTCCGTTGCGACATGTCCCTTGCGACTGTGTTTAAAATAAAAAAAAAAAAGTCTAAATCATTTTTGGGTAAAATTAAAACAATTTTTTAGAAACATCAGTGCACAACATTCTAGAATTAGTCCAGTTGAAATATTGCCCCTGGTTTCGCTGAAATCGGCGTTTCAATTGTTGGCCGTGAAAAGCACTTCTGTTTTTGTCCCGTGCGAATGCCTTGTTTTTTGCAATTATCTTGAAAACGAAAAGTTTCCCAAAATCAACTTTAGCACCAATTATAGGGCTAATTAAGAGCGTTTAGCTAAGCCTATTTTCAAAATAAAAAATTATTATGGTTTTTTTTTTAAGTTTGAATGTGTTGACGGTCACGTTCGACACGATGGAAATGCCCATATATTAGTTTCGATTTCTTTTAGAAGTTTTTACATGTTAGGTTTTAGTTGTTTTTTTTTTTTGTTGTATCCTGTAACAAAATATATTTGCCTGAATGAAATAATATCGAAACTGTTCCTTAAATCCGGTTTTTGGTAGTTAGTCAAGAATAATTAAATAGTAAATGCAAAAAATGATCCGATTTAGAACCGAATGTAGCACGGGTCATGTACCACCTTTACGTACAGCCGTATTAACCTATAATGGATTTTAAAACAAATGCGAATCAATACACTTTTAATTTCAAAGCGTGTTGAAATTTGGTTAATGCATCCGTTTTGAATCACTGCGAACTGAATCAAAGCGCTTTATGTGTCGGTATATACCTTGTATTTCTATACATATACAATTTGGGTGTTCACATCTGCCTGGTTATCAGGTTATCTGGTTAAAAATTATTTTGTTTTTGTAAACTGAGTAAAAAATATAACCACATAATAAGGGTACTCACGCCACCCCAATTAAGAGAGTGAAAGAGTAAAGTGTAAAGAAAAATTACTTTCCAACAACAAAATACCTTGGTTAAAAATTTAAATTTTTACTCATCCTTAACCTGTAAGGGTCATAGGTTAAGGTTTTTTTTATGTTGTACGTAGTATAAAAATGTACTTACTACAACAAGGAGATTAATGCTTTACAATTAATACTATGTTTTTAGAGCCGAAAATCAGGCAAAGAATTCTGCAGAAAAACCAAAACGCACGCGGAAACGTCTCGTGGCAGTAGTAGATGATCCATACGAAGTAGAATTAGTCCCAAGGAAATTTCGCAAGCTAATTGAAGAAAAGCGATTTGTTGGAAGCCCGCCAGATAATCCTAGGGTTACGTCTTCACGATTCTATAGAATAGACTCTGAACAATATATACACCCGGCAACATGGATGCATTCTAGTATTGTTGACCTTGAAAATGAAGAAGACATTGATTCTAAACGGAATTACAAGCTATTTACGTATCATGTGGAGCATAGGTATAATACCTTGGTGGCAGACATTAACTTTAGACTGCATTTTAAAGTGAAGGACTATATTGATGAGGAAGAAGAGCGTCTTGCAGAAGTAGAAGAACGCGATAACAGCTCCATCAGCGATCTAAGAGACTGGCCACCTCTTTCGGAGGAATATGTGGAAAAATATTTGGATCTAGAAAACAGAGTTTTAGCTATAGGAGAAGCTTTAAAACAGTGTAAAAGGCCTAGGCTTGAAAAAGAACCTAATGAAATCAATAAAGTGGCCTCCCTTGGAAAAGTACGAAATTCGGAACTCAATATAGAATGTGATCGCAGTTTTACTCGAAGCATAGAAGAATCTACCGCTAATTCGATGCACCATGCGTCAGATCATGGTCATAGTATTGCCTTAGAAAACAGCTCAAGTCTGAATATTAGCACAAAGCCGAACGAATCTGCAATACTTGAAAATAATGAAAAAGAAATCACGATAGCCAGTGATGAAGATATAAGCATAACAAACTTAACAGCGCTAGGCACATTCTTGGACCGTAATCTGAATTCGACGGAAAAGTCAATTTCGGAATCTATAAACGAATCCGGAAATTCGGAAAATGTCTTAGCTATTAGTTTACAAATAAAATCCGTTGAATCTAATGCATTAGGGAATTCAGCTGCATTAAACGAAATGAATAAGAGTGAAGCTGCCATTGGTAACGTAGCGGAGCAGTTAAGAAATGATACTGGTTTAGGTGAAAGCATTAACGAACAAAGTCAAACAAATGACTGCAGCAATGTAAACATCGAAAAGGAGGGTTTGCTGGTTGAGAATACTGATTTAACTGATAATTCATCGGTAGTACTTAATAAAGATCAAATAATTGAGGTGACGGCTGAAACGAAAGCTAACGATGGTTTGTTTTCTTTTTAATTTTGCAGTTATGATTAAATCAATATTTTTAACATTCCTTAGAAGAAAACGAAATCGACCTGAATAAAATTCGTGTTTACCTCCCACATCTAGACGACGAGGGCGTATACTTTTCGGATATGGATGACCAGGAACAACGGATGCTATCGCCCAAAGTAGTTACAACTGATGTTTTTCCTTGCATACCGAGCAAGCAAAATATATCTGTTATTGTTGATGATGACATAAGGACTCTTTTTAATATAGTAGATGATGAACCACCTCCCACATATACAATGCCTGTGCAAATCCGACCATCTATTCCTTCCGTAAAGCTGAATATTTTAAAATTTCACGAAAAAATACTTAGGCGACGTTTACTGTTTAAACTTGGTTCAGAAATGGAACTTTTCCTTCAATCAGTAAGTACATTGCTCAAGACTCGCGATCAATATAATAATTAATGTTTTTTTGTAAAAATGCCATAGCGTTCAATGAAACGAGTTCACTGTACTGATGCAAATGAACAACGACAGTACAGACCAATGAAGTTATTTAGCGACTCAGTAGATGCCGCAAGCGAGGGAAAAGAAGTTAACAGATATAATAGCGAAACAGGTTTGCTTAATTCGTTATATTTCAGAATGATTTTTAATTAATTTCTAATATTTTAGAATACATTAGCGACGGTGAAGATACGGAAGAATTCCTGGGATTTACTGAGGAAGAGCAAGCAAATAAAACTTCGCATCGGTTAAGCAGGGATTCTGGCGTTGATTCAGATGTGCCGCTTACGCCTAACGTTTGCAGGTTAGAAATTTTAAACGAAAACTTCAGCAAAGCTACTAAGCTCCAACCGTCAGTATCTGACGGTGTGAACAATACGGGATGTGTAGAAAAGTATAATGAAAATACTGAGCATCTCCTTGATTATAACGAGGTTGAAATTGAAAAGAGAAATAATAGTGAAATGCCAAAATCTACTAACACGATTGAATTGACCAATGATTTTCATTCAGAAATGAATACCCCGATTGAGAATTCATCATTATTTATAGAAGACGTCCACGAGATTGAAAACTCCAAAACAAAGGTACTTGTTTGTAGAAATGCTAAAAAGAGAAAATACAATTATTTTAATTTCATTTCAAGATACAAAAATGGCATGAGTATTTGCATCCTATTTTAGCGAAGGCAAGGGATCGTCACCATTTCGATGTTTTTCAGTTGGGGACGGAAATTATGAACGAACTTCAAAAACCTATTATTTCCAGAAGCCATATACAGACTTCATCTATCACATTTCAACAAGTAATGATTAATAAGGATGAAAGTTATGTATCACGATACTTTTTATCAACTTTGCTACTGGTGAGTATTATTTTGAGTAAATTAACCCTGAAAAAGTGTGATATAGGGATTATGAGTCTAAAGAAGTTTATGCATGAAAACTGGTTTTTCTGCGACCTTTTTGATTATGATCAAACAATCCATTTTAATGCCGGCTCGAGGTCAAAGTGTTTATTATATTAAAACACAGGTAAATATTTAATTTTCCCAGTATATTTCAATCTCCTTCGGAGATCGTCTTCAGGGGCTACAACAATTACACAAAGTTTTATTAATGTAAAAAGGGCAAACTCATCGAAAAAATATAAATACATACATGAAAATATATTTCGTAAAAAATGATGTACGAAAAGTATTTTATGTTGGCAAACGCTTTTGGCAAAATGCACCGATTACAACAAATTTTTGTGAAAATGGGCGTGGCACCGCCCACTTATGACTATGTGTAACCGTTTTATCTGTTTCAACCCAACTCGGTATGATTAATATACTTGACACAAAATAGCAAGCTGTTGAATATGTTTAAAATCGGGCTAAAATTACTCCCACTTTTCATATAAAGGAAAATTTCTAAAATATGAAAACTTTGATATTTCGAAATTAAAAAACGGTAATTTACTCAAATTTGGTATTCACAACAATCTCTTAGTAAGCATCGTGAAAAAACGATCTTTCATACGTGCGCCGGGTATTTAATGTTCGGTTTCACCCGAACTTAGACTTCTTTACTTGTTTGTTTTGCATAATTTATTATTTTTATGCCTTCAAATACATATTTCAAAGCATGTGTTTTCACTTTTGATAGCCTATGTCTTCTGCATCCGCTTTTTAGTATGACAAAAAGCTTCAAACACAGTAACGTAAAGAAATGAGATGCCCATGTTAGGACAAGCCTACTGTAAACGTACATATGTATGTATACAAGATTGATGATTTATGAATCTTGGTATGCTGTCCATCAGGGATGATAAATCAGTTTTTTAATTTTGTACCAAATGATCAAAAGAAATGTACTAAATCAGCCAAAAAGTATCAACATTAAAAAGGTCGTATACATACATATATACTAGGGCGTTTTTTTTTTTGCGACTATTTTTTTTTCACTCTAACCTCTAAATTTTGTGGAAAATACCTTAAAAAAACAGCCTGAAAGTTTGAACCCTCAATATTAACATTAAGTACTCGCCCAAGGCGTTCAAAGATTTCCCATATAAAATACAGGTAAACTTTGATATTTTTTTCTTTAAAACTCTACAGCTCAAATGCATTTTATGGTATACTCTTGGTCAATGATGGGGTTTCTTCAGAATTGAATGCTCTACAAAAGTGTCCATTGCGCCGTAACCCTGACTCCCACCAGCGCGTTAGTGTCAGTAAACCCAATTTTTTTTATAAAATTCTCGTTTTTTGGCCCCTAAGTCGTAAACAACAACTACAGAAAACAATTTAAAGGACAAATTTTTAGTAAATTCAATTTCCTACAAAAAGTTCAATAACTTCAAATCGCTAACATCGATATTTCTTGAGAAATATGGGGTTTTGAAGATGAGGTAGTGTGGAATTTTCATGGATTATTGAGCTGAATTGTAGAAATTACTGATTTTTTAGTTTACTTCAGCCTCTGAGCTGTAGAGTTTTAAAGAAAAAATATCAAAGTTTGTTTACCTGTATTTTATATGGGAAATCTTTCAACTCCTTGGGCGAGTACTTAATGTTAATATTGAGGGTTCAAATTTTCAGGGAGTTTTTTTAAGGTATTTTCCACAAAATTTCGAGGTGGGAGTGAAAAAAAACTACAGTCGACAAAATGCGCCCTAAAATATACATACATATATTTATTCCCTATATTAAAATTGTTTGCTGAAATTTTAAACATATGTATGCCTTGTACATACATACATACATACATATGTATTTCATGTCCGTTCATCTTAGGCGCCTGTTACACCATCAAATATCTAGAAATTTTGAAATCCATCAATATGGACCGCGATACGTATTGATCGTGTAACAGGCGCCTTACTTGAATGAGGTAGAAAAGGATGACTATCAGCCGGGCACCCTTTTTCAATTACTTTTGCGTTTTCGTAAAAATCTTATGTTTTTATTTTTGGGGTCTCCTGAATACGTAACTTTTTGTTATCGGTAAGTTTTATTCTTCACTTTGTTTCTGGTATTACATACCGATTATTTGGCAAAGTTACCCAGCTAGAACACTATGGCTTATATAATCCCTTATATGTGCCAAAGTACTAAGAAAAGTATCCCTTATAAATTTGAAAACTTTCCATTATATTGTACAGGCCAAAAGGACAAACCTAAGGGATAAATTCGTGTACGTGTGAATTTTTTATCCCGCTCTTTTATATGGGCTTCTAGTATTTATGTATTCTATATCGCTCTCACTCGAACACCGCATAGCTAAGGGATATATAAGGAATTGTCTATGCCATTAAATAAGGAATATATAAGGTATAAAATGAGCAATTATATCAGGGATTAATTGAGGAATTATATAAAGAATTATGTAAGGGATTATATAAGGAATTATACATTACCCATGTTTTTATCCAAATTCGTATCGTACAGTAAGCATTGAGTACTTTTTAATGTTTTATTTCTTATTAAAATTAACGATATATTTGAGAATTTAGAATTAATACATTTTGAATGTAATTTGATTTTCAGTTGTACAAAATTTATTAAACAGTGTGCATCCGTGTAGAGTTTGTGCGTGTTTTTGGAGGAGCGGTATTGAAACTCTGTGTGTTATAAGGAGAGATTATACATATGAGTGAAAATCTCTCAAGTGGGCCACCCAAAATTGGATGGTCAAGATTTTTTCGCGAAAATCACTATTCGGTTATCAACCATAAAAAA
>JAPVRG010245591.1:0-17003 GCA_029783565.1 Rhagoletis cerasi
TTTGACAGCATATTTGCATGTCTGGCTGTGGCTGAGTGTGCAGAGGTGCTTGCTGTTATTTGTTGGCTTCCAGAAGGTACGGGTTCGAATGCCGTCAGAGGCAAAATGCTAAAATGATAATAAGAATTTTTCTTTGGTGTCTCCGAACTATGAAAAAGCATCTGTGAAGTGCAGAACGAAGGCGTATTCAAATATTCATTTTTAAAGTCCTTCAAACCAAATACATTTTAAAGTAATTGAAAATATATGCAGGAAAAGGTAATTGACTGCTTCCTAGGACATCGCCATGTTAAATAAATGAGTTCGTTGCAGGTAAAATAGTGAGAATCTCAATTAGTTATCATTGAAAATAAAGTAGTTTATAAATAACTTTCAAATTAATTCAATTTCCTGCAGGGTAGTTACATAAGAGTACATCAGTATGCCAACCTCCTATTTACTTTTACATAATTTGAGTTTTGTCTGTTTGCTTGAAACTGATGGAAATAACGGCTGAAATAAATTAAACCAGTGCAGTTTATTTACTTAACGAAATTGAATTTTCATAGATATCAAGAAAATTAAAAAAAAAAAACCCTGGAATACAGAAATTTTTAATAGAACCTACACGGTAAATACATATAGAACATACATATGTTCATAGCGAGCGCGATATTATGTTGGAATTGCAATTTCATCTGATGTTATTTCAGTTGCATTTTTTTGTGGTTGCTTTTCTATAGTTTTGAGTTTACTGAATTTGACAAAACAGTTATTTAAATTAAATATGCACATATAGAAGGATTTGCGCATATTTCAAAACAAAAAGAAAAACCAGAATTACAAACGTACAATTATCAAATAAAACAGAGTTTAGTGTACGGAGAACATGCGTGGAGTGCTGTCGACACACATACACCGACCCGGCGACCTGGTGACATTGGCAAAGTGCGAATAGACTTACATATCCCAGGAAACTACAATCCATCATATATAAATACTTAAAAAAAAAAACCTTATACCATGCTCTTTTATGATTACCTTCAAAAGCACACCATACCAATCTGTTTAAGTTGCACACCTACTTATTTGTTGATTTAATTTAGGATTAGTGTGCCGAAAATTATGCAATGGTAGGCGCTTAAGCATTCGGAACTTTTCATATTTCATTCGCTCACTTAAAGGACATCTGTATAGTGCATGTACTTCTCAATGGGCATGTAAAATAATTAAAGTACTCGGATTAAAACTTGGTTGGTTTTTTAGCACTTGCGTGTAGCCAAATAAGAGATAATGTGGCCTGAAATATCTTTGGGATCTCTAAAGAGATTCCTTAAGCCAAAATGCCCAAGATACCTCCAGCTTCTTTAATAAATCCTAAAAGTGCATTAGTAGGCCAACTCTTTATGAAAAAGGGGTCCGACAACTGGAGCCTTAAAAGAAATTAATCTTTGTCTGTCTACTGTCAGACAATCACAAATCTTATGTCTCATCGTCTTCAAGGCAGAATCGGCATTCAGGCTCTGCGATTACACGTATTCAGTGCATGTGAAATCGTAGTCGGTTAAGTCCAGTTAGGTACACAGAAAGTAGTCTAATGTTATTTCTATTTAATAGAATGTTATCCTTTCTATTGAAAGGGTATCCGAAGAGCCAGGCCTGCCAATGGGCACTACCCTACTGCGTTCAGAACGTACCCATTAAGTACTTATTGTTCTCGACGAAGGCTTATTGAAATTACAAAATGATTCCGGTCCTGTAAAGACAGTTAAAGATCCCACTCATGCCAATTCGCAAGCGACCTCATTGCCTTCGGCGACACAATTTCCTCATACCCAGTAAAGTGTTGCGGTATTTTCAGCTGCACATATTTGAAATGTTTTAAAGCTTAACAAGCTTGGATTCCAGTTAGTCAGGGCTAATTTGCTATCTAAAAAGATAATTAAAAATCTCCTTCTATAGCTTTTTGGCTCTACATGAGGCTTGGCTTTGACAGCGGCATGAGGAGATTGCGCCTCGCAGTTCACTCATTTCAACTAACCAGCAAAAATTTAACTATTTTAGCAATTTTTATAGCCTCTTTCATATACTTTCCACTGTCTAGGGCTCGCTTGAATATTCTTCTCTCACTGTAGTTGAATTATGGGAAGCCAGTAGTTGGGTTCTATTCGACTCCCTGTATCATTTTGCCGACTTCGTTTTGCCCTGAGCCAGCAGAGCACACACTGATAGAGTCGGGGATCAACTTCCTATCAGCTTCTGAAACAAAAAGATTTCTAAGCAGACAGAGTGGGGAGACCCCATGGCTTCCAACGACAACACCTCTGAGTCTCTTTGCGTATATCAATGGCTTTGGCGGGCATATGGGTAGGCAGGTCACTGGCTGCTGACTAAGCTGAACTGACCCTGCCGTGCAGGCTTGGTCTGAGAGCGACATCGAATTCATTCGTAATTTTATTTAAAAAGTTTCTAATTTTAGTTCCCCCGAGTATCGGAAATTGTAAAAGTATACCGCGGTGAACTCTATGCCACGGCTGGTCGAAATGAAACTGGGGACGACCGGTATCCAGAGTCCGTGCGCTAGGAACCATGCATCCTTCGGCATATGCTGTTCCACTTTGAAGTTTAGGTAAATAAGGTAGCTTAGAAGAAATTCCGAAAATTGGTGGAGGACAGTGTAGAACGAATCAGCCTGACCCGCTGATCTTTTCCCCGCCCGGCTACCAGTAGCCAGCACTACAGCCAGAGATATGACCGTAGCTATAGCCTGTTTCCGGCCGCCTCCTGTCGGCTGGCGACCAAAAGGCTTTTTCAATTTGCCTATTTTTAATTTTTTGAAATGTTCGGGTGCTATAATTCGTTCACATATGTGAACATATTATCCATCATCATTAGGAAATTTTAGCTTTGAACGCGACCAATTGAGAAAAATAATTTTTCGTATCTCCTACGCCTACTTGAAAATCGAATTCAGAAAGAAAAATATATATTTTCTTTATTTTTAAATTTAAAAATCAATATTTCGCACTGAACACTTTTCATTATACTAAACACCCGTCAAACTATATCTGGAAATCTGGCTTTTAACGCCAACTCAACTTCATCAAACAACCAAATTACCTTTACGATTTTTTCTGAAATTTTTTAAAATACATTCCTACAGAAATAACGTTAGGACACAATCTCTTAAAAAATTCACTTTAATTTGTGAAAACTTTCAACAAAATTATTCATAATAAAAATGTAAATGCAATATTTATATATTATCCGCTGGCTGCGCAGTCTTACCAATAATAAGCA
This sequence comes from Rhagoletis cerasi, assembly GCA_029783565.1. Taxonomy (NCBI): domain Eukaryota; kingdom Metazoa; phylum Arthropoda; class Insecta; order Diptera; family Tephritidae; genus Rhagoletis; species Rhagoletis cerasi. The sequence continues at coordinate 3,280 of JAPVRG010245591.1, forward strand.
AAAAAGGCAAAACCGGAGTGAAGTTAGAGTGCATTGCCCTCAAGCAGACTGGTAGAAAATTGAAGTGAAACATCAAAGTAAAAATGTTGCAATCTAGTCAGAGAATTCCATTATTTTTCGTTGTTGATAGTTATTACCTGAAATGCACTTCTGTGAGACAAAATTGCTGACAAAAAATCTGCAGCGTCAACTATGTTACAAAGGAAGACAGATTTATAAAAACTCATAGCTTGCGGATAAGCAGAGTACATAATAATATGACTAACATAAATATTTACATAAATAAGCTGGTATTTGGTTATAACTAGTGGGGAAATACTAAATGTGAGAAAAAAGGAAGAATTATTCTTCGAACTGAGGATTGAGGAAAAAATTTAGTTCAGTATTTAAATTTTTTATCGGTTTTTTGTACATGGTATCGTATAAATTGACATGCTCAGTAGTACATATATACATACTTCCACACCCCTGAGATGACAACAAACCGGCTGAACTACTAAAAGACGTTATAAGTTTTCTTAATATGAACGATATTGTTTAACTGTCCGAAAACCTTTAACTAAAACTGATTGACCGCTTTCCTACCACTGCAAATCATTTCGAACAGCTACGGAATTCCTTCTGATGTCGCCATAATATCAATTTCATAGCGAGACCCAGATGCTCTCAGTAAAGGAGCAAAACGAAATGCTAGGCAAGCAGTTCCTGGTCGGTTGCTAACGACATTCATGCACTTGTGAACTGAAGTGTGAAATACTTACAGAACTGAATACCGTAACCGCTGGACCTGACTCTGTGCGCACAGAAAGTCAACCAACATTTTCAAAAATATTCGATTCGTGAATACCGTCGTCGGAGTTTAACCACAACCCATTGCAGAGGAAGAGCTTCAGCTACTTCGTGATACCTGCGTTAATTTGGCACACAACAGGATCAGGTAGATGGTCAAACTTCACCTACTAGCCACCTCTTTATATGCCCCTTAAACCCCTTTAACTAACATCTCATTCTCTCTCCCTATCTCTCTCTTTGGTCCGACGTCGAAATATCACGTTTCCTGAGCCTAACGTCGTTGGATTCGAAAACAACCATTGCAAGACTAGCCAAGGCTACTTAGCAGGGCTAAGTAGCCGCTACAACAACAATAACCCTTTTCAGGCGGAGTCTAGCGGTGCTGCATCTCTTTCCTGAACACTTCCCTTACCGTCTTTGGACCTACTGCAAGGAGCGCTCAGGCCATGTGGGAGTTAAGGCCGCTGTCTTCTCGGCAAAGTTATCCGGTACCTCGCACTTCTCAGTGAGCCTGCTACCCAAAGAAGTCGGATATCATTTTGTTCAGCAAGCTCTTTAATAAGTTTTTCAATGCACTTCAGGACTAGAGAGTGCCACCTGCCTATCGCTACGTACTAAGATGCTCCAATTGCGGTAATTTTCCTCTTTAAAAAGGTTCAGAAATTTCCACTTAGGCACAGATAGCCTCGTCCTAGGACCATAGCTGCCGGCTCTAGCCCCTTTTGGTATTTTAAAGCCTTCTGTGTGCCTCTGCATGGTTCTATTTTTAAGGCCCACCACCAGTGCTGCCCCCGGATTTGCTCCCGGAATGCATATGAGTAGGTATGCACATGCTAGGAATTGAAGTTTGGGAAGTTCAAGTAGTTATCAAACCCGAAGCCATCGACCAATAAGTCACTTTCAGTCGTACTGTCATGGTGTACATCCATCGTAGGATCTTTGGGCTGCACTCCCAAGATTTGCCTACTAGACGCTTGCACACCTTTAGTGGTCTCGTAGCTTTTGACATAGCCGATTCTAAGTGAGATCTCCACACTAGCTTAGAGTCCAGGGTTAGATCCAGATATTTCAGCTCGGTAGAAAATTTAACTACGACCTCCTTCAGAGTTGTATTCCTCATACTTGGGAGGTGTCTTTTCCTAGAGAGGGGTACGATTGTCGCCTTAGAGGAATTGATATTAATTCTCACACTGGCACACCAACGCTTCGTTAAGCTTAGGCCTATTTGTATTATATCACTGGAGGTGTTCCAGAACTATGAACTGGCAATTATTACTATATAATCCGCATACCCCTGGCAGCGGATATCATTGTCCGATAGGATTTGTAAAAGTTCGTCTGCAACCAAGCTCCACAGGGAAAAGTGACAGTCTCCCTCTTGCGGGCATCATTTTTTTGTTTGCAACTGTGCCAGACACTATCCCTAATATACTCATATTCACACAAATATATGTATACGAGAATCCATACATTTATTTGTATATCCACATAAATAACTGATGTAAGTGTTTTTCAAGCCCTTTTGTAGCCTTTGAATGCCACAAAACGCTACCTGCCGTGATATCCAGATAACCAGCCACGTAGTCGTGGCATCTAGCCAAATCGTTCACCATCATTCGCTTCTCTTCACCCCACTTGAGCTTGCTAGTGAAGTGCTACTTCACAGTTTCCAGCTATATAAGCCCGCAAGCATCCACTTTTGTGGGCTTTTTGAGTTGCAATGAACACTTTCGAACGCGCAACGCGCCACATAAACTCAAGAACACTCCCACACACACATACAAATACATACCTCGTATACATACATACTATGTATATAGATACATAGAAATCCACTGCTTTAGCACACTAATCCAACACTTAAACGCCAACGTCAGCAGTGTAGCGTTATGTCGTTCATGTCTAACGTAATTTAAGCCGCAAAAAGGTTGCGCACACAAAAAGCAGTCGCAGTTAGGGCGAGTAGCAAGTGACAAAAGCGGCGAGATGAAGAAGAAAACGGGTGCAGAGATGGTGGCATAGATCGACACTTGAGCGCGCCGCGCCAGTTGAAATTGTTGAAAAGGTGAAAACGAGCAGAAAAAACGCCTTAAGCATAGCGCACGCTGACATACACCCACGCGCATACACAATCACAAATCCATGTATACTTATATAAACGTCTCTATAATCTGCGAAACCAGCACCAGCACCAACAACAAATAACAGCAAAAACAATTGCGACAATTGCGAAAAGCACAGCAAGCTGCGTTCATCACTAAAGGAATTGGGTGAAAATTTCACTCAGGTGTTTCTACTTAACACAATTGTTGACATTCTTCGCCTCAAGGCGACAACCAGTGCAGCGCAGCAAAAAGATAGCAGAGCCAACAAAAATACTCGTAAAATTTTGCTCGAGATGCCGTTCGCATAGTGTAAAAGCCGCAACTTTATGTTGAGGTGAGTGCCTACTTGGCGGCTGAAAGTGTTGCAATACTTTGACAGAAGTGTCAATTTTTGGACTGCTGGCCAGCAAAGTATTTCAAAGTAATTTTTGTTAGCCTCGCGCCAGCAATTTACAATTTCCCACAGCATTTTGCCAAGAAAATTTACTAGGTTAAGTTTTATTATTTTAAGTAGCTACTTGAGTGTGAAATATGTGAATCATATGTACTTACATTAGGCTGGATCATGAAAATAAGGTTGTTGTATCATTTCGGCATTAAAAACTTGGTTAAGATTGGAAGAAAATGGTCAATGCGAAAATTGTAACTTCGCCGTTTTTGAAGAGGTGGCGCATATCCTGCTTTATTGTTCATACTTCCGTGAAGAGCGAGATTCTTCCCACAGAAAATACCACTGTCAGAAATCTAGACCAAATATGACACACAACTGGGAAGCTGTACCCTCTATCGCAGCAATATTCTTTTTTAAATTAAGAACCAGAATAGTTAGTTTACAGTCTCACACTGACGACTTGGGTAAAGGGCAATTAAATTAAAAACAACAAATATCTACGAATGTGTTTGTAGCCAGCATGCGAACAAGTCTACTCCTGTTTAAACATTGACTAAAAATCTTTAACATTTCTCTGCCCTCTCAGCCGGAGAGATAGTATGTTTCTTTTAACCGATCCAAACTCCTACGCCACATATGTTAAACTTCGTTTTTTTTAGTTGACAGCGTCTGCCTTCATGTCTGAAGAATAAATTTACAACTCTATATTTTATCAACAATTGAACGACGCACTATGGTTCAGAACTCAAGTTTAGTGCGACTTAAATCAAATTTCTCACATAAGCAAAAACAATAAACCACTACTCATATTTACAGTAAAATATTTGAGTCATAATAAAACAAGAAAATTATTCTGAAAAGATGGGTATTTTTAATGTATGACGTTACCAAAGTAAGAATATTATTAAAAAACAAATTTCGAGAAAAATAAAGCCCTTTGATCAAACGTGCATTTTTTGGAGTTTATAATCTCATTTACTTTCAGCTACCCTTATTTGCTTTTATTGGTTTTTCTATATAACGTTTACAAGCGAAAAGGGGAATAAAAGATTATTTACTTTAAGTTACATCTCGTTTAAAAGGAAAGATTTTATTTATTAAAAAAACTTTTTCACTGAAGGTTTTAAAAAAGTTCAAGCGATTGCAAATTTTGAAAGTATGACTATTTTGTAGTTCAAATTTTATTGTATCGTGGTAAAGAAAAAACAAACCCTCCTCTGTACCCCTCTTTATACAACTATCTGTTTGTCATAAGTTAGTTGGCCAAATTTGCATGCAAATGTACATACATTTTGGATTGTTTAGATTATTATGATAATATATGTATGTATTTTCAACTGCTCTAACGACTTATACAGAAGTTTGTATTGGGTACATATCGTATTTTTCAACTAAATTAAAAGATCTTGCTCAATAAAGGTTGCCAGCTTTTTATAATTACCTAAGAAGTACACAAGTTACTTGTTACAAATGTGTTTACTAAACACAAAAATACATTCTTCTATGGAAAGTATTCTCTCGGAAATATAATTAAAACGGATATTGTAACATAACTTTAAAATTTTGACAGGGTGGCAACCCGAAAATATGTCGGGATTAAAACACATCATATTAACTTTAATTTGGTACGGCCGCAAGAGCGCTCTCAGACTCAGAGAGGCCAATACGTGGAGGGCAACCACTTTCGGGCATGCAGCAGTACTGAATGAAATAAAGAGGCCCAATTCAATTAAAGCTGACATAGAAGCCAGAACTGATTACATTACGCCGGTTTGAAACTTCAATACTAGGGTACAGATTAGGTTCCCGACCAGAGAAGAATGGGATGTAGGACTTCCAGTAGCAGAGGGGGGTATTTCCATCTAAACTGATGGTTCAAAGATGGAACAAGGAACCGGAGCCGGCCTCTACTCGAAGAACCTGCAGATCAACCAGTCCTTTCGTCTGTCGAACGATTGCAGTGTCTTCCTAGCAGAGATATACGCTATAGAAAGGGCGGCTAGTATTTTACTTAGTAGTAGGGTTCCAGTAGATAAAGTCACTATCTTTGTCGGTAGTCAGGCAGCACTGAAGGCAATAGGATCTAACGTAGTGAAATCGGGAATTGTATGGAAATGTCGCTCCACGCTGGCGGCACTGACATAGTAATCTCGAAGGGAATGAGTCGGCTGATGAGATGGCCAGATACGGATCAGAGATGCTATTAGCACAAGCAGATACCTCCGTACTACCACCGCTTAGTGATCACGTTAGGAGAATTGATGAATGCACAGTGGCCGTTACTAATTACTTGTGGAGCAAACGGGAAGACTGTGAGACCACAAGATTATTATGGCCTCGGCTTAGTAGGAGAAATACGAGGGACCTACTGAAACTCAATAAGTCTGCAGTAAGATTCCTTACAGGTGTCATCACAGGACACTGTGCTATAGCACCAATGCTCCAACGATGGCGAATACCAACTAGTACTCTCTGCAGAAGCTGCCGTGACGAGGATGAGGAAGAGTCAATTGACCACTTTCTGTGTCGATGTCCGGGGCTACAGTCGAAGCGCCTCAAGTACTTGGGTTCACGCTTCTTCAACAGTCTGGACGAGTTAGCGGAGGTGGAACTGTTGAATCTCCGCGGCTTCATTAGGGACAGCAATTGGTTTAGTAGTTTATTAACTTGAGAAGGCTCAACTACTCTCCTGGATATGGGCACGTGTCTCCTCCTTTCACACGCTTGAAGAGGAAACTCACAATGAACAGTCTTGTCTCCGAGTGGAAGTATTGAATTATTCAATACACGCCCTCCTAACCTAACCTACCTAACCTTTAATTTGACACTGATATTGTCATATAATTTATAATATAACGGTTTATAGGTTAGGCTATAATTCCTGTACCGATAGAGGTATCGAAGTTTCAAATGTGCCCCTTCTAAAGTAAATTACTGTATAAAAATTTGAGAATAATCTGTCACGGTTCGCAGGAGATTTTTTCGTGTTAAATGTGAGCTCTTAATCACTATGCGACGTTTTCAAGGCTCAGATTAAAGATGTTGTTAACCTATTTGGGGACTGACTCTCTAAAATTCTTCACATTGTCAAGAAGTGCGATCAATTTTAGTAAATTGAACTAGCCTTTAGCATAATTGAGAATCTGTTCCTTAGGCTTTTTTCGTGCAAAAACAAAAGCCAAAATAAAATTGGAGTCGCTTGGATGCCTCAGCGGCATTGTAGACGTGTAAAATTATTTTAGGCTGCACTTGAGGCTTTTCGTCTTCTCTTTTCCATTGTAGTTTATTAACGGCTATACGATTAGCATAACGGATGCCTTAAGAACAACATCGATAACGGGCCTCCACACTGTACTACCCACGCCACTGGCGGACCTTGTAGCTAAGAACAAAGCGTTTACAGCTGTCGCAAGGCCTTATGCCCCGAATCAGCTTGCATGTATGTGATATGTGGTCCTGCACCAGAGTTTCGAAAGGTCTCTTGGAGCTTAAATAGGAGTTGATGGTCGGCGTATAAGTGCAGAGATAGTAGATAAAGCGACCCACATATACATATATTGTCGTTCTATTGACGAAGGAGTAGGAGTAGTAGAAAGACCACTCTAGCTGAGATTTTGGCAATAAGGAAAGCGGCAGATTTACTGCATGAAAAAAAAAACCGCCGAGTAAGCGAATAACAATTATATTGGGAGTAAGGCACCACTTTCATATACGTAAGTACTACCTAGCCCAAGACCGTTGTAAATTTTAAGGGGACAATAGAAGGTTAGCAATATTAATCCCCATGCACTTATATTCGATCCAAGGGCACAATGGTGTTGAAGGTAAGGAAAAAGTGATGAGCTAACCAAAAAAGGCGTTCTTCTATACGGACGTACCTGTTCCTCTCTAAGAAATCAAACGATCACACACTCATGTACAACCAGCAGGTAAGGTTTTCAAAGGTAAATAGGACTATAGGGTTGCGAATTTTATGTATGGATTGAATAATAGAAAGGGGTAGTAGGGGATAGGGAATAGGGTTGTTTCTTCTTGTCAATAAGAAGAGCAGACTCAAAGCTGCGAAAGAACTCGCTATTAGAGCATGCGTTGAAACTAGGTCTAGTGGAGTATAGAAGGTGTAAGGTGTGCAACTAAATACTTGTAACCAAGAAACAGTAGAGCACATAATTTGCGAGTTTTCAGCATTCAGCAGACAACGACTTGCACTACTTGCCCTGCAGGGAAAAATTATCAATTGTTAAAAATAACCAACTTTTAGTAAGCTTTTTTGCGAGATTTCTATAAATACCTCACTTTTAATTAGCTACGACAAAAACAAATTAAAATGAGCTGTAAAGTCATGCAGGAGTCATGCAGACGTAATCAGAAGTTTACTTTCTTTAAACAAGTTTCTATTTAAATATCCTCATACAAAAAATACTCTGAATGCACCTTTTTCATGCACTTCACAGATGCTTATCATTTTGATGTTATGTCTGACGGAATTCGAATATGGGACCATCTAAAGCGGAACACATATGCAAACAAATAAAAAAAATGTTACAATAAATAAAGTAAATAAACATGTAAAAAATTAAAAAAATAATTTTTTTCTTATCGATATTTTATGTCCAAAAGTAGTTAGTTACAAGTTAGTTGACATCTAATGCAGAGGTATCCAGGACTGACTTTTTTGCGGCCATCGCCCCACAAAAGTAGTTAGCTTTTTTCGAACAAAATATTCGCGTAAACAGGCTAAAGTTAGGTATAAGCTAACGTCACTCCCTGTAGGGTGGTGAACCCAGCTACAGGGTCAATAACACTAGTCGACAAATTTTGACGTAATCGCGTTAACCTTAGAAAAAAAATGTTTTCTAAGCTAATTTTGAGTCGCTGAACACGAAAACAATACCCATTCTTTTTTGCAAAGAAGCGTTTTCGAGATTTTTTCGAAAAACGTGTTTTTTGGTGCCTTTCGCAGTTATTTGTCAATATCTTTTGAAAAAATTATCTAATCGACAATCACACTTTTGGTCGAAAATAAGCTTTTCCACTTGAATTTTTTCGTTTGTGTTGATTAGAGTCTTCTCGAATTTGCGTCCAGCAGTAAGAAAAAAAATATATAAAAAAATATATAAAAAATATAAAAAAAATTAATTTACGACCAAAAGTGTGATTTTTTGAAAAATACAAAGTTAGAATTTTTAGTCAGTGCTCCATAACATCTAAATTCCTTATCCGATTTGGATGATCTTGGACTCACTATTTTCCGCAATGATTTATCTTTTACACAAATTTGAAAAAAAAAACTTTAACAAAATTTTTGTTATTAAAAATAAGCATCTAAAAATGTGTACTTTTCAAAAATGATAGAAAATTTCACTTTTTTCGATTTTGAACGCTAGTAACAGTAATAATTTTTATTTAAATCTGCACAAGTTATATATTTTTGCAAAGAACGCATCAATACCTTTCGAACGGTACGTTGCTTGCGTCGATTGCGAAAGGTACCCAAAAACACGTTTTTCGAAAAAATCTCGAAAACGCTTCTTTGAAAAAAAAAAATGCGGTTTGTTTTCATATTCAGCGATCCAAAGTGAGCCTAGAAAATACTTTTTTACAAAGGTTAATTTTTCGTGCAAACTAGTGTAGTCAGTAATAGACAAAGGGCCAAAGTGTCTGCTACCATTCACTAATATATATTATTTCTGTAAGGTCTTTTTGTGTTATTTCCTAATTTTCTGCTCTCATTTGGAACCAATATTAATAAATAAGGTATCGTTTTAAAGGTGAGGGTTAGCTCTACATGCAAAACCATGTTTTATCATGTTTTATCATGTTTTTTTTTGCGCAAGGCGCGCACGGGTCCACCTAGTTATACTTATTTCTAAAACGTATTTTTCTGTTACCAAACGATATCTCCTTTAATATTTTATCAAATTTAATGAATGGTATCTGTTTTTGAAGGGGAGAAGCTCAGGTACATGCGAAAAATAGTCACGTTGTTTAAATGTAGTTATTTGTTAAAAAAGGGGGGTTTTGAAAAGCTGAATGCACTGTTTCCGGTCAATAAAGCGCCATATATTCCATAATACTTAATCAAATCGAATGATTGAAATACAATTTTAAAGAACAGCTTTACCGCTTGAGGAAAACATAAACAATTTTTTAATAGGGTTGCAACCCGCTTAAAATTTTAGTGACTAAATATATAGACATTGGCTAAAAATTTGCATTGCGTACAGCGAATGAAATACATTTCAATACACTCCTAATAAATTTGAAAATGATTGCCAACTATCTAATATTAATCTCTATATACATCTTTATATATTTTTTCCAAAATTATTTTTCTGTTCTGTGCTAACGTACATGCGAAAAATATTTACGTTATTTCAAATCTATATTTTCTTACCAAAAATTGTTTTAAAAAAGATAAAAGCATTAAAGCCGGTCAAGTTTGACATCTTCTGCCGGAAATGAACGCAAAGCTATTTAGTCGTCTATTTGACGTTGTATTACGCACAGCAATTTGCATTGGTCGTTAATTCAACGCCTTATTTTCTAAAACATTGCTGTGAAAATTGTATTATTTAGTGTTTCGTAATATTTCAAAGGACTGGAATAAATGAATAACTCTAAGGTAATCTAAAGGGTTCAAAATGTCAGACGAAACGGGTCCGAGAGTCAGAGGCACTTCGCATATTTTAAATGCAGCTGTACTGCCAATGAGGGTGCCGTTGTTTTCGTCACTGGCGACGGAAGCCCACCTTGCAATTTTGACCTTGTGATGGGCAGGGTTGTATCTATTCGTGGCTTTTTCAAGAGTTCGTCGATTTAATGATATTTATGTTTGTATCCTAGAAACTTTCAACGAAAAAGAAAATAATGATCTTTATCACTTTAAAATTAGTTTTTGAAAGAAGTTTTGTAAGATGTCAGTTAAAATTACATATCTGTAGTGACTGCAATAACACAAGGTACTGAAGTAAATACCTGAGTTAATTTATTTCCACTTTATTCTAAAATATTTGATGCGAATAATTCGCACGGGTAAACTAGTATTCTTTAATGTTGCATAAGGTTTTTTTGTGAGCAACCATTTTGTGGTCGTAAATGTAACTGGCAATGCTACGTATTTTCTTCTTTGTCTATGTGCCTTTGCTAGCCAATCAGCATAACCTAACCTAACACTTGGAGGCCAAGCAAGGGCTTTAACTTACAAACTAACTTTTTAAATGTATATGCAGCTTAATAAAAAATTAATGCCCATCCACACTGGTTGTGGTTCTGGAAAACTTTCGACAGTTCAACCATTGTCAAATTAAATTTTTGATCGAAAAATTGCTTCTTTCTCTGGCATAATCAGCCAATTCTGGTAATCCGCATGCAAGACAGCATAAATTGTTTCAAAACTTTAATCAGTAGGTAAAATAGTTGATAAGCATTTCATACTAAAGCCATGAATAGGCAGATTGAGGTAAGCTGAATTGCAATGGCCGTCATTGGTGAATTGGTAAAGTGTCGATACTTGGAAAAAACACACAAACTCAAACACAAAAGCACATTTGCATTTCGAAGTTGCTTTTTCAACCACAATAACGTTCAAATATGTATACTGACATGAATTATTGAAAATTTTGCAAACTTTATTAAGGCCATATTGATCAAATGTAACTAAATGTCAGCTGAAAACTGTTAAAAGTACTGTACAAATATTGCTTTGAGCGTAATTTTGCAGCACTTATTTTTTTGTAAATTCACAGCAGAAATTCAACTTTTTTACCGCTTGCAGCACACTGTACCCGTACAAGAGGCTAAAGTTACCCAAATTCAATTTCACAACTCGCAATGCCACCATAAGCCGCTTGCTGCGAACTTTTGATTGTACGCTTTTTTTACTTTCTTTTTTTGCGTTGCAAATTCTTATATTTCCAGCATTCATATGCGTGAAAGAGCAACTTTGGCGTTTTTACACTTCCATTTGCAACGTTAACACTCTACAAGTACATACATATACTACTGCGCTTGTCACGTTTTACTCACCGCTTGCTCGCTAGCTCACTTATTTTCGAGGCCATTTTTACACAATTCATTCGATTTTATTTTGCAAATTTTCTCCGGATCTCTTCTTTTTTTTTTTGCTTCCCTAAGCGTATAACACTTTATTCACATTTCTTTTGCTAGCTTTCAGAAATTATTCTTGCACTTCTTGTTCACTTGCATTGCATTTGCGTTGTATGCCTTTCATCGTTGCCTCGTTGGCTCGTTGCCGAATGTGAAACTTTTCAAATTAAACTGGCGGCAAATCTGCGCACTTTTAACAGTTCATCTCCAAGTAATTTCATGGTGCCACTGCAGCATGCTCCGCAGCTCATCGTCATCGTCGTCGTCACTTTTGCGGCACTTTTCTTCGCCTTGGCAATTCAATTTGCGACTTTCTGCGAATGCTAGTGCAACTGTGGCACACAATTGCTGCACGTACAATACATAACTATAGAGATTTGCATGCGCATTGTGTACATATGTAAGTGTGTATATTTTTTTTTTATTGCTACATAGTTCGGTAACAAATTTGCAAGTTTGCAGAATGACACGCTTTACAAGTTTGCATAAAAAGCGCAAGGGGTAAGCAGTAGATTTGTAGAAAAACTGAGATTTGCTTCCTTCGATACTAATACCGGTTACATGTGTTAATTTAATGTTACAGGAGTGAAAAATGAGTATAAAAATAATTACTTAAATGATATATTTTAATGTCCAGCTGTTTGAAGAAAATGTTTGTCTTACGAAATGTAATAATAATAATAATAGATTGGCGCTTACACATATGTTAGTGTTTGGCCGAGCTTCTCCTCCGATTTGTGGCGTGCGCCTTGATGTTGTCACATACAGGGGAGGGACCTACAGTTTTACGCCGACCATTGCCTGCCGAGGGGCGACCGCTGTTAAGAAAAAACCTTTTTTCTACATTTTTTGCGATGTTGCTTTGACCAGGGCTTGAACCTAGGCCTGCGAAGTGGAGGCGCGCACTGCTTACCACTACACCACAGCGGCCACGAAATATAGTCAGTGAAAATATGTCATTATGGCTTTTTGAAACTTGCAAGCTTTATTCAGAGAAATTGCTAATATTATCAGTCGTTAGCTCTTCACAATTTTCCTCCATCTTTTACGGACTCCGTGTGGTAGAAATGTCTCGTTTTTAGAAGCGATCCAAAAATCGGCCAAATTTTTGGGTTCTTTAAAATACTCTCTGAAACAATGTTAAACGGTAAAATAGTGTAATGTACGAACGTAGAGACTACGTTGCAGGTGGTACATACACGAGTGCAAATCCCCACGCACTTGCTGCTAGCTTATGGTTTCTGGAAGGCCCAGCCATCACATAAGTTTCAAGCGTTTCGCGAGGGAGCTCCCCCTGAAGGAGAGGGAAGTGGATGTTCACTCTTCTCCAGAATCGAAGCCAGACCATCCACTTAAAATGGGCATGAGTAGAGAAGCAATTATTGCCCAGTCATGGCATGTGTAGGTCCGGCTTAATTTTGCCTGAAGCGTAGGGAAAGGAGTCGGAAGCAGGGGCGAAACGCAGTCACGAGGAATTCTATTGTGTATTTGTCGGTAGTCATCCTGCTGCTACGGAGGCTACTTCAACGGAAGCCAGTGGCACCTTTAGGGATGCAAGATCACCCAAATCTCCTAGTGGAGGGTGTAAAAGGAGTCTGGTGGCTACTTTCCTTAGTGCAGCTCGAAACGTGACGATGATACTCGAAAGGGTGGTACTGCCGGTAGTGTGCGAAGAAGGCCGATTCCATTCTTATGTTCATGAAATGAAGGAAAAGGCGGAAGAATATGACCTTGACAAAGCTGCTTTCTTGCACCATGGCTACTCTGGTCTTATGGAGTACCCATCAATGGTACCTTTTCCGGCGAGAGAGCCCTAGGTGTTCAAATAACGGTTGATTACTGTAAATACTACTCTTCATGCCAGTTTCGATAAGGCTTATCCGCCTCGCTCACCTCTGAGTTCTACACCCATCCCGTGCTGGAATACGGAGCTTCTACATTCAAACAATACTGCAGTGGTATCGATACCTTGGATCAAACAACTAGGCTGTTAAAACTTCTTAAAGGAACCAAAGCACAAAGCTAGGTTCGCTCAAGAGGCCTGATGGTTTTTTCTTGAGGACAAGCAATGAGACTCTTTCAGTTTTTCAGAGACTCATTTCCCTGGAAATCATGGGGGAGGTAAATATTAAAATCGGAGAGCAAACATAAATGAAGAAGACAATTTTATTTCGTGCCGTTATTCGGCTCCTCGTTAGGCCTGACCTAGTCAAGTTTTGTATGCTTTTTACTTATCCATCATAGAATATTCGAGATTTTGTGATATAAATAGATCATCGGTTTAAGTAGCTAGAGTACTTTAAATTTGAATATTTTTAAGCTAGAAT
>JAPVRG010245640.1:5357-17409 GCA_029783565.1 Rhagoletis cerasi
TTAGTTACATCATACTTCATGTTGAGTAAAAAATTCTTTATGATTTGTTGAAAACTAAGCGCTTCAGATACAAACCAAATGTTGCATTTACTTGCGCACCATATGGCGGTTGAATCTCAAAATTGCCCTTCCTGAAAAGTTGTGTATTTTGAAAAGTGCAAATGCAGCAAATGAGCGATATGTAAGTCCCACTGGGGCGAAGGTTAAGAACTGTACCAATGTTCTGAAATGCACTTTTATTCATTTTTTCTCTGTAAAAAATTGAAAAAATCATTCATTCTTGTTGATACTCAAAAAAAAAATTTTTTTTGATAAATAAAAAATAACTTTGTTGGACCTATGTCTGAGCTCGCGGAACTGAAGCAGCTATTTCTCAACAACGACCACCAGCAAATGGTACGGCAGCAGTGTTTAAATGATGGGATCGACTGGAAATTCATTCCACCTGGGTCACCCCACTTCGGTGGCTTATGGGAAGCCGCCATTAAATCAGCAAAATATCATTTTAACAGAGTAGTAGGGTCGTCAATCCTAACCTATGTTCAACTACGTACTTTGATTTGTCAAATTTCAGCAATTCTTAATTCGAGTCCTTTAACTCCAATTACAGAGCACATAGATGACCTTGATGTTCTTACCCCAGCCTATTTCTTAATAGGTGGTCCTTTAACCGCGATTCCTGATCCAGATGTCACTGACCTAAACATTAACCGTCTTAGCCTTTGGCAGCGTATATCTAGAATGCAGTAAATTTTTTGGAAAAAGTGGTCGACAGAGTATCTAACGCAGCTTCAACAGCGGTCTAAATGGCGTTCTCAAAAGACTCCAGTGCCTATCGGCGCTCTTGTCTTAATAAAAGACGAAAATCTACCACCGCTTCGATGGCCACTCGCTAGGGTAATTGAAACGTCTCCGGGATCAGATGGAGTTGCTCGGGTGGCAGTTTTGAAAACAAGCACCGGCGTTACAAAAAGAGCTATCAGCAAGTTATGCCTCTTACCGATGGAAAATTCTGTTGAAAGCGTTGGCTTTCAACGGGGGGAGGATGTTTTGTGAAGAGCCTCCAAGTGCCACCCTAATATGCTGACATACATATGTACAGAGTTAAGCATTTATCTTTTCAACATTTGTTCTCTCAAACTAAAAAGCAATTTGAAATACTGTTAATTATCTAAGCTCCTGTTTTGTACTCAAGCTAGCATATGCGTACATACTTTGAACATACAATGTGTAAGTAGTATAAATTATATGCACACTAAGTTTTTCTAACTCTCTACTTTTGGATTCCGTTGAATAAAGTTATTTGTACAGTCAAGGCAAAATAGTCTCCTGACTTTCAACATGGTCTATTCTAGGGTATTTCCAGTTGTGTGTGGTTTTGGTAGTTGTTGCTAGTTCTAGTAAGGTTATTGTAGAATTGCCTTGTGTTGGTATAGTATTGTAGTCCTATGCTAATGCTATGTTTTTCTGGGATTGACCATATATCGTGCCAGTAGGATTCTATTTGTTGCTTTGTTGGGGGGTTTGTGATAACTTGATTTTCTGTTAGCGTTTTATATAATGATTTTTCGTGGTATTTAAGTAATTTTTTTTGCTTCTTTCTGTCATTCGATGCTTTATATTTACGTCGTCTATATTTGAATACTTTTAGCTTTTGTTTTGTTTAGTTATTTTATTAAAATGTTTGGTAACTTTTTTCGATGTATGTCCTCTGTTGTATTGTATGATAATTGCAATGTCTTTTCTTAGTTTATTTACTTGATTTTATAAGCGGGCTTCCTATTTCGGTATGTATATGTTGATTGCTATCGATTTGTTGCCTGAGGTTTTTTGTTTATTTAATAGGAATATTGTCATTGCAACTAAGTAAATAAGTGTTTGCAATTCTTATGGGTCTTGTACATCTTCCTAATGTGTGTTATTTTATATTATGTATTTATTTAAAGAGTCAATATAATACTTTGTATTTTCTTTAAAAATTAACTTTGGGAGTGGTGATATTGCTGCTGGGTCTGTGCCTTTCCATTTTGTTGAATTTGTAATCTTTTTGGTTTTTATTTCCACATTGTGCTATTGTCTGCAGTAGGCATTGTTGATTGTGAGGTGTCTGTTGTTGTTGGCGTGTTGTTGTTTTGATCTATTTGTGTGATTATTGCTTGTAGTTGTGCTACTTACATACGCATATCGTCCCGTTTCTGCGTTAACCACGTATCTACATTTTCCGGGAAAACTAATATTACCACTTATAACAATATTTCAAGCGTCACGCTGTTTGAAAATAAAACAAAAACTTAACGTGGGTGGTCACTAGAGTTAGGTGAGGAGGGCGTGTATTGAATACTCAATACTTCCACTCGGAGACAAGACTGTCCATTTCAAGCGTGTGTCAGGAGGAGACACGTGCCCATATCCAGGAGAGTAGTTGAGCCCTCTCAAGTCAATAAACTACTAACCGGTTGCTGTTCCTAATGAAGCCGAGGAGATTCAACAGTTCCACCTCCGCTATCTGGGCCAGACTGTTGAAGAAGCGTGAACCCAAGTACTTGAGGCGCTTCGACTGTAGCCCCGGACATCGACGCAGAAAGTGGTCAATTGACTCTTCCTCATCCTCATTACGGCAGCTTCTGCAGAGAGTACTAGTTTCTATTCGCCATCGTTGGAGCATTGGTGCTATATCACAGTGTCCTGTGATGACACCTGTAAGGACTCTTACTGCAGACTTATTGAGTTTCAGTAGGTCCCTCGTCTTTCTCCTACTAAGCCGTCTTCCATTTGTTCCACAAGTCATTAGTACCGGCCACTGTGTATTCATCAATTCTCCTAACGTGGTCACTAAACGGTAGTAGTACGGAGGTATCTGCTTGTTCTAATGGCATCTCATATCCGTATCTGGCCATATCATCAGCCGACTCATTCGCTTCGATGTTACTATGTCCGGGGACCCAACATAGAGTGACGTTGATACGGCTCAGTGCCGCCAGCGCGGAGCGACATTTCCATACAATTCCCGATTTCACTACGTTAGATCCTATTGACTTCAGTGCTGCCTGACTATCGACAAAGATAGTGGCTTTATCTCCTGGAATCCTACTACTAAGTGAAAGACTAGCCTCCCTTTCTACAGCGTATATCTCTGCTTGGAAGATAATGCAATCGTTCGGCAGACGAAAGGACTCGTTGATCTGCAGGTTCTTCTAGTAGAGGCCGGCTCCCGTTCCTTGTTCCATCTTTGAACCATCAGTGTAGATGGATATACTCTGCTACTGGCAGTCCTACATCCCATTCTTCCCTGGTCGGGAACCCAATCTGTACCAGTATTGAAGTCCCAAACCGGCGTAATATAATCAGTTCTGGCTTCTATGTCAGCTTTAATTCCATTAAGCAGGCCCCTCTTTATTTCATTCAGTACTGCTGCATGCCCGAAAGTGGTTGCCCTCCACGTATTGGCCTCTCTGAGTCTGAGAGCGCTCCTTGCGGCCGTACCATGGATGAAAATATGTGGCGGTTACAAGTGTAATATCATGTTAAGCCCTTCCTGAGGTGCACTACTCACTGCTCCCGATATACCGAGGCATGCGATCCTTTGCACCTTTTCTATTATTTTCCTATTTGTCCCTTTGTCTAGAGCCTTCCACCATACTAAAGACCCGTGGGTTGCAATTGATCTGATGACTGTCGTGTACATCCCATAGGTGACATACGGTGATAGTCCCCATTGCTTTCCAAAGGTCCTTTTGCACGTGTAGTATGCTGCTTGAAATTTCTTAGCTCTCTCCTCTATATTCCTTTTCCAATTCAACTTGGAGTCCAGAATGCTTCCGAGGTATTCTGCCTCGGCGGAGAGATTCAAAGTAGTTTCCCCTAATTTCGGCATAGAGAAATTGGGCACTTTTGTTTTCCTTGTAAACAGTACCAGTTCCGTATTCGAGGGGTTGACCCCCAATCCGTTCTGGTTGGCCCACTTAGAGATATCACCCAATGCACCCTCCATCAGTTCACTTATCGTTGATAAGAATTTGCCAGTGATGAGTATCACTAAATCGTCGGCATAGTCGATAACCGTTATTCTCCTGGTATTAAACATCCCCAGAATATCATTCACTACCAAGAGCCAGAGAAGAGGGGATAGTACACCCCCTTGAGGCATGCCCCTGGTGGTTTTCCTTCTCACTCTGCTCTTGAGCATGGAGTCAATCCACGCCACTATAGGTCGCCGAATGTCGTGCTCAGAGAGTGCCTTGCTTACCGCCCCCGTTCGGACATTATTGAAGGCTCCTTCAATATCCAGAAAGGCGGCAAGGGTGTATTCTTTAATTTCAAGCGATTTTTCAATAGTGTCCACCACTTCGTGAAGCGCGCTTTCAACGGATCTACCTTTGCGGTATGCGTGTTGAGCTGTGTCCATTGTGTGCATACTGACACTTTCCTTAATATGCAGATCGAGTAGTCTTTCCAGTGTTTTTAATATGAAAGATGAAAGGCTTATCAGTCTGAAATCCTTTGGCTGTGAGTGATTTATTTTCCCCGCCTTCGGGATGAATATAACCTTCACCCCCTCCATGCTTCCGGGACATATCCACTTTCTAAGCATTTTACAAAAATGCTTGTTAAATGCGGCACCAGACTCACACGAGTATTGTAGCATAGCAGGTATCACGCCGTCCCGTCCCGCTGCTTTGAACGCATCGTAGGACTTGATAGCCCTGGCTACTTTCAACCTGTTCACAATTTCTAGAACCTCTTCAATAGGAACACGAGATCGGGTTGTCCCTTGATTACTGACAATTTGGTCCGTGCTACCTGGAAAGTGGGTGTCCATTAAACATTCAAGAGTTTCCTGGCTAGAGACCGTCCAAGAGCCATCTGGCCTCGAGACGCTGCCCCCATAGTCACGTTCGACCTGGTCAGTACCTTGCAGAGCCTCGACGCCTCATTTGTGCCGACCTGATCTGTCCCAATTCTTCGTTCCACCATACAGGCTTGGACTTAGATCGTGGCCGAGATATAGGACAACTTTCATCGAATTGAGGGTGTTGGACGCTAATTCAGAGAAATTTTCCCAGTCTGTCTTTTTCGGATTTCTAAAAGGGAGACCGCTACCTCAGAGTCTATCGTGAAGAGTATCCGATTGTGGTCCGAAAAATAACACGTATCCGATACCCTCCACTAGGTTAGTGGAATGAATAAAATCAAAAATAGAGTCACCCCTTTTATTGCTGCCCCATAATTCGTTATGTCCATTTGCGTCGCAACCTAGTATCAAGTCCATCCTATGTTGTTGAGCATGCACCACAAGTTGTCTGAAGGTTGTTGATGGCGGTTGCTCCTCCTCGTACGGTCCGGTCGACAGCGATCAGCATGTCGCTCCCCGCCCTCGTCTTGCATTGTGTCAGAGACACTACCTGCCATTGAGCAGCGTTCAACTCTGGGTCTGACGACCAATTAGCTTCAGAATAGATTCCGCCAACGGAACCGGTGGCGGGATCCACACCGAAATAATTGGACGTACTGGGAGCCTCGGTCGAGGTATGATCTCGAGTCGAGCGCCCGGCCAGAGTGCGTTCAAGCTGCCGACCGCGCGGGTTAGGAAGTCTAGCGACTTCCTGTTGCCACAACCAACTACCTTTACGCTTTTCTGCTAGCCAGCTCCGTCGAAAACCAGTTTCTCCGTCTCGGTTTCAAGCATCAGGTCCATGAGCTTCGCCTCCACAAGAAGCCAATGTTCCGACGATATCTTCCCATCAGGGTCAACATTGTCTATTATGGCCACTTGCAGATCCATGGGCGAGTCGAAGGATGCCGAGGGTTTCGGCTTCTTCGGCTCTCTCATGGGCTGCTCGTCTGATCTGGCCCTTTTGGTCGCTCTTTCCTGGAGGCCGGTGGGCTGGGTTGCCGATGCCATAACCGCACCAGTAATCTGTCCCATCGGTCTCTTGGTCAGATCTGAGAGGGTAGTTAGTTTTTCAAACTTTACAACAACCTTCTCATGCTTCTTAGTCAGATCCTTATCCATCTTTGATATTTTTCCCTCATCTTTTTAAGGAAACGAACCGAGTTCTTGTAGCCATTTGTGGCTTTCTGAGCCCGGGTCGCCTCCTTTTTGCTGCTCCTTCCCCCAAAAGGCCTCTGCAGACGTTGAAGCAGTTTTTCAAACTTTACAACAACCTTCTCATGCTTCTTAGTCAGATCCTTATCCATCTTTGATATTTTTCCCTCATCTTTTTAAGGAAACGAACCGAGTTCTTGTAGCCATTTGTGGCTTTCTGAGCCCGGGTCGCCTCCTTTTTGCTGCTCCTTCCCCCGACAGGCCTCTGCAGACGTTGAAGCCTGAGTTGCATCGTTGAGCAGCAAGTTCTCCACCTCAGGGCTTATGTCGTCGGTATGGTTGACCGCTGACAACAGATCGTCATCATCGGTAGCGTTCCCGACTCTTAAGCCCTGAAGCTGAGAAGCAATGTCCCGAGCAGCTCCAGACTCCGGGTCTACAGCGGCCTGCCTGCCCAAAGTTGGCTTGGAGACAGCCCAGTAGCACTAGTAGACTGCGCAGCCTGGGGTTCCGCGGCACAGCCTAAGAAATTGCTGGATAACGGCGCCAGATGACTTTCTCGCCCATCATCTACCGCCGGTACTGGGTATCCGATCCCCTGCTCCGTAACTTCACTTTCATCGGACCGACTCTCCATACCGACCCCTCCTCCCCGGGGGTTTCTTTTATGTCTGCCACCCCCGCACAAAAGACAGAAACTCGACCGCCCCTAACATGGGGAACAGACGCTCACGCAAGCCGTTAAGGCATGTGTTTGTGCCGCCCCTATCCTGGAGTACAGACGCACATCAAGCCGTTCAGGCATTAGGTCATTTAGCGTTACCCAAGGTGCACGAAGCGGAGGCGACCTAATAACTACACCCCATGGTGAATTTAACTTGTAGATAACAGGAAAAGGATTTCTGCCAGGTAGATTGCTTTACAAAACCGGTTTACGAGTTATTGGAAAAATGGTAATTTAAAAAAATCCAGGCTCCCGATTTTCAAATTAAAAGAAAACTGGATAAACCGGGGTTATTTTACATATTTTTTGTAATTTGAAGGGCTTCTGCTTTCGCTACCCATGGAAGGCCTTCCAGAACGGCGTTTAGAGGACGTGCTTCAGAAGGCCTTTTGGAGAAGTTCTTCAGAAGGCCTTTTGGAGAAGTTCTTTTAAAGTTGATTCTTTAATTCATAAAAATCATATATCTTTAAAGTATTTGTTTAAGGTTTATATCAGATGTGTTTTATTGCAACTTCAATCGCATATTGGACTTCATTTGTAATGCTAAATATTATAAACGTATACATTCGCACAAATTGTAAATAGAAAAAAGCTCTTTAGAAGACATGCAGGGAAGCTCTTTTTCAGCCCTTCTTGGGTAATGGGGTGTCTGCAGTTCTCAAGAAAAATCACAGAAAATATTTTTCATTATTTCTGTTGCTTCTACTCAGAAACAGCAGTAGAAGAATGAGCGACTAAAAACTATTCACAGTCGCTAATTCAACGTCTAATCGACACTCACAATACCATCAGAGTTCGTAAATACTTATCATTGAGGAGTAAAATAACCCTCACTCGCCTCAATACAACTCAACTCAAAGCATTTCGTTTTGTTTATTTCATTGCTGCTGAACAACAAACGAGCGAGCTCTCGTTAATCTCCGAATGAGCGAGCATATCGTTTTTTTGTACTCCTCTTTTGTTACTCTTACAACATGCGCTCTTCAAAATTATCAGATGCTGTGAGTTTTTGTTCACTTATTCTCCTCGCTCAGATTATTTGAAAATGATAAACTCTTTTCAGTGATAGTTATAACTGTATATGCTCAGTGAGTCTTATTTTGATAGCATCATCTTTTTCATCACTCGTTTCAATCAATATTTAACAATCTTTGTAAAACCCGCATTTATAGTCTGATTTGGTTCATATTTCGATCGTATATTACTTACATGAAAAGAAATAACTCCTCGAAAAATTTTGCTGTTAGGTGGCGCGTGTGTTTATATAATTGAAAAATCGGCATCTGTGCTCCGATTAGGTTTATATTCAGAATACAAATACATATGTGTATTACCTACTTAAATTGAAATATATTTAAAAAATGTATTTGTTGAGGTCAAATCTAGCACGTTAGGAAAAAAATGTAGCTAAAAAGCAGGGTGCGGAAAAATTTTATCGCGAACGATTAAAAGTACGATCTTCTCATATTATCTCGTTTTGCGATTGTATTTGACCGCTGTAAATATTTAAGAAAATGGTCGTTAGCGAAAACATTAGTTGTGTTTTTGTACCCACTTTCCAGCAAAATCCAATAAAACGCAAAAAACTTGCAAAGTTTTACTGGACTTTTAGTGGATAAATTTTTACTTGTATCAATTTGCCAGCAAAAAAAAAAACAGCTGTTTGCATGCTTCTTCTTACTCAAGTAAAGGTATGAATTTTGGGATTAAAAAGTTAAAACTGCCAAAATATAACTCTTTAATTAAAATTTCATAAAACTAGTAACTACTAGTAAGGTTGGCGTTTTCTTACTTTTTTCTGGATAGTTGCTGGCAAGTTACTGGATATTTTTTGCTGGAGAATACTCGTACGCCTGCTTCGCATGCACAACCAAATTTAGATGCAGGTAGTGACTTGGTAGCAAACAATGTAGGCCTTCTGCACGCAAAGTAGTTTGTATTCTATTGCTTTATGAATATATGGGCATTTCTCCAATGTCGAATGCGACATTCGTACGCATTCAAAGTGAAAAAAACATATACCAAAACATTATTTTATTTTTACAAAAGGCGAAAGTTATAGCACTATGATTGGTGCTAAGGTTGATTTTGGCCAATTGTTCGTTTTCAAGATAATTACAAAAAATCAAGACATTCGCATGCGACAAAAACAGAAGTCGCTTTCAAAGCAAAAAAATCAAACACTTATTTCAGCGAAACCTGAAGAAACATATTAATGCGACTAATTTTAAAATGTTATGCGTTGATGTATCTTAATAATTTTTTTTATTTTATTCAAAAATATTGAGTAGTTTATTTTTTATTTACACCCTCATTGCGAGAGTCGTGTGGAATGCAAGTCGTTTTTCGAGAGTCGAATCGTATCGAAAATTTCCCGTCATTGCCTAAAATTTCCACTCGACTAGTGTATTAAAACGAAAAAACTTGGCAGCTCTGTATAGATTTCGACGAATTTCGTCGTTTACTTATTTCAGTACGACAGCTTGTTTATGAAGTGATAAAGTGCAAAAATTAACTAAAAATTACTATTAAATAATACTATTGTATTTAATAAAATATGAATAGCATAGAAATATTTTACAGCTCATCAGAAGATGAGGATCAAATACAGGAGCTGATAAAATTGCGAAGACAGTTGAGGCAGCAATTAAATATATATGATTTGCCAGATGTGGAGTAATTTTTCTGAAAATGCATATGTACATATGCGAGTGTTCATATGTTATTTAACTTTTTCGTCGAATTTTACCATGTCGAATTTTGCCAGACTTTCATTCGACACGACTGTAGACAATGCTAGTGTTGTCGAGTCGTGAAATTTTGTCTAATTTACGACTTACGCAACGAGGCTGAATATTTTTCTTTTTCGGAGGGGTTGTTTATATGCTAAATGCAGCAGTGTCTCAAAAAAGCGTATTCTGGCATGGAGTACTGAGAGCCCAAACTTTAGGGCTTCTTTTTTAACGGCACCTCTCTTCAGTTTGTTAAAATCCTTTGATGTCTGGCCGCATATATAACATCGCATAGTTGATGCAGTGTCCGTTGCGGATACCATTGTCAGCAAAATATTGTGACTGATTTTCACTGATATTCCACTGTCTACAGCTTCCTTCAGATTTTTAGCTTGATTTTCGATGTATTCTATTTCCTCTTTAGTGACATCTTTTGTTTCGTGAATAAATTTGAATTAATAAATAAATGAATGAATTTTTTGAAAAATGTTGCCTTTGACTAAAAA
This sequence comes from Rhagoletis cerasi, assembly GCA_029783565.1. Taxonomy (NCBI): domain Eukaryota; kingdom Metazoa; phylum Arthropoda; class Insecta; order Diptera; family Tephritidae; genus Rhagoletis; species Rhagoletis cerasi. Next base: position 15,366 of record JAPVRG010245640.1, read on the forward strand.
AATTTAAAAAGGTTGGGGTGGGTCGGGGGGAGATTTTATTTTTCATTCAGATAGACAAAGGTTCAAACTTTATTACCACATTTTAAATGTAAGGCGACAAAGCCCGACACATCAACAAAAACTCTATTGTTTTAAACTTTTGTTAAAAATACCACGTTTTTAAGAAGGAAATTTTCAACATGTCTAAATGCGGAACTTTGACTAGAAATTAACTGTAACATATTTTTATACAAAGTAAATACCTTCAGCGTCTATATTCAGTACGAATTTTTCTGGTAATTCACCATACGAAGACATATTAACTCAGAGAAATATGTAAAATAATCAAAAGCGCCGAGAACAAAGACACACGTTACACACAAAGGCTAGGTTCCGACTGATTATGTGGCCAGACGCAGTAAAAAACGCGGGTTTGGGGGCTGGGGGGCGGTGAACCGGTTATCGTACTTATTTAAACATGCATTGTTTGTGTCATTTTTTGAATTTTAGAAAAACCTTTTCGACCGGTTTTTTGCCTCAAATACCCCTTAGTGCATCGTCACCCACATCATTAATCACTGCTTCACGACATCACTCTTTCCTGCGCATTGGAAAGAAGACATCATACTACCAGTAGCAAGGAAGACTACGCCGATTAACCCTAGCGATTATAGGCCAATCAGCATATTACCAGCTTTAGCAAAAGTATGTGAGTCCCTGATGGCAGAGCAAATTTCATCGTTCATCCAAAAGAATAAATTGCTATCCCCACTTCAGTCTGGGTTTAGACCGAAGCACAGCTACTCTACTGCAATGATGAAAATACTTGACATTAGAATACAATCACACAACAGTGACTTAACTCTACTATGCCTATTTGATTTCTCAAAGGCATTTGACATGGTTAATCATGATCTCTTATGTAAGAAACTAAAACACTTTTTTTGATTTTTGGACTGTGCAATAAAACTTACGATGAGTTACCTTGAAGGTCGGGTTCAAAAAGTGAAGGGGAAAAATGCTTTCTCTAGTATTAAAGCTATTTTAGCTGGTGTCCCGCAGGGGTCTGCCCTAGGTCCTCTTTTGTTCAGTCTATTCGTCAATGATGTGTTCTCAGTATGAGAGTATGTTAATGTGCATGCGTATGCAGATGATATTCAAGTGTATCTGTGCGATTAATAAGAAAGATCTACAAATTATTTAATTGTAAAGCGTTAAACCATATGCATATGTGAGTGCATATGTTTCACTGTCGTTCACTGTGCATAGGGAGGTATGCATGTATGTATGTACATACATATGTAGATATTAAACCTCTGCAAAAGCTAACTCCACTGTCTTTGCACACAGTGTGACACATTGCAATTGTCAATGTTTGCTTTGATTCGGTTTCGTACATGGTCTTGATTCACTCAACAGCAAGTGACTTTAACGTTGAAATACAATGAAGTTCGCCGTTATCGTTTTGGGCATGCGCTCACTCTTGTACATATTTCAACTGCTTTACGAATGAAGATAGAGGCAACACTTACGACAACACAAAATGCTAAAAATAGCACAAATGATTCGAATGTCTTGCTCTGTCCGTTGTTTGCTTTGTGTACATGTGTGTATGGATATGAATGTGTGTTTATATGCATGTAGTTACCCAGTGGGAAAAGGTAATGTGTGGTAATGTATAAATTCATGTATAGGCCTCATAGTCTACACATTACGTCGTAGATGAATCTTAACACAGTGCATGTCCTAGGAAAGTAATGTGTCGCGTGTGGCTTTGTAAAACTATAAATAGAATCTATAAATAGAAAAAACAAAAGAAGAAAAGCATCCGTGCCACAGTATTTGAACCCGCGACCAACAAGTTGGTAGCCGAATACGCTACCATTCAGCTACAGCAGCTGTTGAGATAACGTGGAACAAATACATACTTATATTTCTTCTCAAACTTTTTGTTTTGCTTGTGGCTTCAAAACCAGACATCATTCCTTCGATCGCAGGGGAATGCAACAATTCGGCTACACATTACCCGCTCGCGTACATTACGATGCATCTTTTCGTTCAAACA
>JAPVRG010245768.1:0-12497 GCA_029783565.1 Rhagoletis cerasi
ATGCACCAATAGAGCAAAATCGAGTTTTCAGACAAATTTTCAAAAATTCCCCACGACGAAAGAACTCAAAATCAAGGAAAAAGAAAAAATACGTGTCTCATGGATTTCGATGTAGAAACTATAAAAAAATTTATTGAAAAAAAAATACCTAACCCTAACTGCCTGGACGATTTGAGATGAAATGAAAAAAATGTATTAAATTTGTTTGGATAACATCAGAATGTATACAACAGCGTTTATGCAAGTTCACAAACATACAAGCATATTTATGCTACTAGTAGTGTCCCTGCAAGAAAAGTGACAGTCATTTGATAGATCATATGAGTTACAAAGCTGATAAAAATTTCTGTCATTGCCTTGGAGCAAGTTTCTATCACATTATAAAGGGCAGTGTGAAAATTTTGACGGAAATATTTGTATACGTGTGATACTGCATCACCTTCCTGCATATAAGTTTTACCATACTGCTTACTCCAATTGAGTTCAGCATGGGAATTTTAATCATCAATGATGTAAACTTTGGTCAATTATGATTTTTTATCAACATTGTCAATCAGATAAGCGATCAAATGATAGTCACAGCGCCTCAATGACAATTTCGACATATACGGGTTTGCATGTGTTAATTTTAGTTGTGAATGTGTTGGAGTTTCCGTCAATCGCGTCTTGTAGGGGTGTGTCACATGTATGTATGTATGCATGCATATGCAGGCAGATTCTTATGTACATATATGTATATACGTATCGGAGTGTTTTAATAAAGTAAAAGATTTCACAAAATAAAAGTATATTAGCTACTTTGCAAGGGAAAAAAATATTTGATTTCTGGAGATTGGTTGATTGTTTCGACATGTCTGTTCGGCATAGTGTGGAAGATTTAGCACTTCCTCTGGAACAGAACGATGTGTGCACAACTTGTAGCGAGGTAATGAACGGTGTTGGTAATGTGATTGCTCCATGCAGCCATCGTTTTCACATTAATTGTATATCAACATGGATGAATAGCAACAATACATGTCCTTTGTGTCGTAGCGTGTGTAATAGTCATTCATTTACGGATTTCAATGGGCAGGCTATCAGTTTAGAAAACATTTCAACGGGCGGGGCAGTAACTCGTTTGCGAAGTGCTCGAGCAGAGACTGGTTCGTTGGAACGCTCATTGAGGGGACCCAATCAAGCTTAAAACTCTGCACCACGAAATAATCGTAATTCTCGAAATAGGCAAAATCGTACTACTAACGTTATGAATTCTAATAATCAGAACAATGACTTGACATGCATAGAGGAAGTAGTGGAAACTGTCGTTCGTAGACAGCAGGAAGCTCTATCTCGTAGCATGCAAACTAATATTGAACGTCTAGTTAGTAATGCATTAGAGCAACAATTTTCGGCACTCAATCTTAATCGTTCGCCACCTCGAGTGGACGAACAACTTCCACCTAGACAGGATCTTAACAATATTGATAACAGCATGATAAGTCAAAACGCTAACGAAGCGCCAGCTTCATACGCAGAAGCTAATCGTGATCGTCCATTTCAATCGCAAAGAGATTCATCCGCTTCTAATAGTCCTATCGGCAAAATTATTTCCCATTGGAAGTTGACCTTCGATGGATCTAGCCAAGGCATTTCAGTTAATGAGTTCACTTATATAGTAAATGCATTGACAATGTCATCATTACGAGGTAACTTCAACGCACTTGGGGAAAATGCTCTCATTTTATTCGAGGGTAAAGCCAAGAATTGGTTCTGGCGTTATCATCGATCGAATAGGGCAATATAATGGTTTGATTTTTGTGAAGATTTGAAGACACATTTTAAAGACGTTCGCACAGATTTCGACATAAAAGAGTCGATCCGTAATAGGAAACAAAAAGCCAATGAGTCTTTCGAGCAGTATTTAGAGGGAGTTTTGTCATTGGCTGATGGTTTGAATACCACGATGGAAGAACGCGAGTTAGTAGAAACTCTTATACGCAATTTACGTCCCGATATTCGGTTAGAATTACTACATTTTAATATAGTAAACTTAAATGACTTGCGTCAGACGTGCCTTAAACGTGAAAATTTTCTTGATTCAGTTCAAGGGTTGAACGCCAAATTGCCGGTCAAACAATTTCCTAGGAGGCAGATATCGGAAATTGAACATATAGCTATCGAGGAAAGTCCAAATGAGGCTGACGGCGCCGCACAGTGGTAAAAACGAGCAATCTAGGTGGACATTTCTAAATAAACAGTCGAAATCACTTGAAAATGTATGAGCATCTTCTTGAGATTCATAACGGTTATTATATAAACAGCGGCGCCGATCTGATGCGACGCACAGTGGGCGGAGGGCACCAAAAAGTAGTTTTTCGAAAGTTGGAATTTTTAACTTTTTGTGAACGCAATCTTTAGTCAAATATGTAGATTTATAGAATCTAAAATAATTTTCCGTTTAATTGGCGCTTTCATACTTTTCCAAGATTCTAAACTTGACCATTTATAGAAACTAAAAACATATTTAGTAAAGAAAGGTACTTATCCAAAAATTAAAAAATTTTACAGCAGAGAAAGGTGTGATTGAGCTGTGTATATAAGTATGGATGTGTATATGGACAAGAAGCAGAGGAAGCGTATAAAGACACTCGGAATTTATTAAAGAAATAATTAAAGACCAGAGCAGAATTACTTCAGACAATGGGCAGCGTCCTTGAAGCTGATCTTATTTAGCTAAGAGCTGTTTGAAAACTTTCAACCCGTATGTAATGCCCTCCCACTGTGCAACGCAACAGCCACCATCGAAAAAATGCGGGTTTGGTACCGTTTGGGATGTCCCTTCGGTACGGTAAAACGAATGAAACTACTTTCAGAGCTCTATCCACACACGATCTATATTAACATAAAACTTGTAAGCGAGAATTTTCTCAAAGCTAGTTTGTTTTAGATATAAACGTGTACATTTCATTTTTTAAAGGCAAGTTTCTTGAAGAATGCTATACCAAAAAATTAGAAAATCAAATTAAATGCGTCATTAAAAAATTTAATATATTAGCCCTATGGATCTGGACGGTTGTGACTTAAGTTTAAACATACTCTGTAGATATTATACTTCAAATCCATGTAAACCAGGAGGCGGAGGAACCCGGAGAAAAAAAGTTACATCATTTGAAAAATTAAGTTTTATGGTAAAATAAAGCAGAACTTTACGTTAATCCACCGCATAATTGAATACCTCTCGGAATCTATTGAATGACTAAACATATTGCACTTACCTCTACTAAGTACACTTACAAGGAAAAAATTTAATACCGCTACTTTAGAAGCCGGCAGAACAACACGCTACACGGTCTAACCTTTGCACAGAACTGAGAACCGTTTTTACGTTGGAAAGAGCGACGTGTTTACAAGTTTTAATACATAACATCTCACTTCTTAATGGAGATTATATCTCGTCAACTATTCTTGAAAACGGTGCAAGGTCCTTTAGTCGATCTGTTAGCATGAATTTTTTTTTTTGAATGTCCACCTAGATTGAACGTTTTTACCACTGTGCGCCGCCCAGTGGCTCAGTCAGTGTTCCAGAGTTCAGCGCGCTGCAAACTAGTGTTCCGCCAGTCAGTGCCTCGCCATTCGGCACGCCAAATTCTAGCACGCCGCCGTCGAGTGCCATGACACTCGGTGGGCCAGGCACTCAGTCGTCCATCGCCACGTCATTTAGCGCTTCAATGTTTAGCGCCGCGCCAACTAGCCCACCGTCGTCAAGCTTAACACCGATTGTTTCTGCGTCTATTGCTCAGCCAACCAATGCCGCAGCCTTCAGCGTCCCGCTAGCTAGCGCTCCGCCATCCAGCGGCATGCGACTCGCTGCGCCAGCGCATAGCGCTCCAACGTCCAGCGCTCCATCGTCTATCGCTCCGCCAACCAATGCTTCAGCATTCAGCGTCTCGCTAGCTAGCGCTCCGCCATCCAGCGGCATGCCACTCACTGCGCCAGCGCATAACGCTCCAATGTCCAGCGCTCCATCGTCTATCGCACCGCCAACCAATGCCTTAGCATTCAGCGTCTCGCTAGCTAGCGCTCCGCCATCCAGCGGCGTGCCACTCGCTGCGCCAGCGCATAGCGCTCCAATGTCCGGCGCTCCATCGTCTATCGCTTCGCCATCCAATGCTTCAGCATTCAGCGTATCGCTAACTAGCGCTCCGCCATCTAGCGGCATGCAACTCGCTGCGCCAGCGTATAGCGTTCCAATGTCCAGTGCTCCATCGTGTAGTGGACCGCTATACAGAGATTCGCAACCCAGCATTCAGCAGCTCAGCGTGCCATCATATACAGCAAAGCCATCTAGCGCTCCACCAGCCAGCGGTCTGCAAGCAAACATGTTTGACCGGACTCACCAGGTAAGCGATTTCATTTTAAATTCCATACATGTCAGTGCCAACCCTAACGGCGCCGCCTCAGTCGGCGTCTCCGCCAGCGCCAACCTCGCCAGTGGCGAATTTGCCCTTGTAAATGCCACAACAACGATGCCAAATTCCCCTGTAAATGCCTTAGCCCCATCACAAATGGACATTCTTTATATAATGCAGCGACAAATAAGCGCGTTAGAACTACAACTTAAGAATTCTCAGGCCCAAATATCTGAAGGCGAACGCCTGCGTATTGCAACAGCACCGTTGCATTCGACGCCGCCTGTACCGTCGGCCACCCAGCCCACGTATATCTATGCTCATGCAAATGGTAACATACCAGCTTTACCACATGCCCTCATTACTACAAATAAGGGTTCTGTCGACCCTCTTAACGGGCAGCCAGCCACATCTGTGCCATATAGCTGTCACGCCGTAGCAGCCGACAGGCATCCAACGACGAATAATTCGGTCGACCCTCTTAACGGGCAGCCAGCCACCTCAGCGCAATATAGTCGTCACGTCGTTGCAACAAACACGCAGCCAACGCCTCAAATAATTTTTGAACCGGGGTCGACTGATATGTCAGGCAATAGCGCGTCTGTGCGTTCACCAGCAATAACTCTGGGGGTCAGTCCATCATTAGTTAACACTGCGTCCTTTCCAAGAAAGATACTCGATTTGCCACAGTTTTCGGGACAGCCAGAAGATTGGCCAGTATTTTATGCGTCATTCGGTTTATAATTATACCAACTTTGAGAACAATCAAAGATTAAACAAATGCTTAAAGGGTGAGGCAAAAGCTACGGTTAAGTCTTTGCTAATTCACCCCAATAATGTAACAGCGGTAATTGACCAGCTGCGTTTTCGGTTCGGTCACCCAGAACAGCTCATACGTAGTCAACTTAAGGTAGTGCGCGATATGCCATGTATTTCAGAAGCTGCCATTCACAAATTGGTCTCGTTTGCAACAATTGCTAAAAACCTCACCGTGTTTCTTCAATCTATCGGTGAAGAAAAACATTTAGTAAATCCGACCTTACTAGAAGAGCTAATTGCTAAGCTGCCCCTCAGCAAACGTTTAGACTGGGCGAGGTATTCGGCATCGATTCGACCGTATCCCACAATTATCAACTTTAGCGGGTGGCTGTCAGAGGTAGCGAGTTTTGTCCAGATGGTCCAAGACCACGAAGGTCGAGAACCACAACGCCGCGCAGTGCTACATGTAACTGGAGAACAACGCTCATTTAAATGTATGATATGTCAAGGGGACCAGCGAGTTTCAGAGTGTCGTCGCCTGCTTGAGGCCGACGTATCAGTTCGGTGGAAGATAGCCAAACGTTTACGGCTGTGCTTTAGCTGCCTATTGCCTGGACACGCCACTCGTGATTGTCGCCGCCGTAAAGTATGTCCAGTAAATGGATGCCAAAGACATCACAATCAATTGTTACACGATGGCGATGCTAGTCGCCAGGTCAGACCCGCCGCTGGTCCCAAGGCACCAAATCCGAATAACGCAGTTCTGAATTGCTCCGCCCATGCTTCAGGCAATTTATTGTTTCATGTGGTTCCTGTCACGCTGTACGTTCCGAATAAGCGCGTGAATACGTATGCGCTTTTAGACGAAGGGTCTTCGATTACGATGATGGACGATTCATTAGTGCAGGAACTTGGTCTTAAATGTCAGCAACGTCAAGTGGAGATTCAGTGGCTCGGGGGGAAAGCGGCGAAAGAGCAGGTAGCGGTAGCCAACCTTTTTATCAGTGGTCTGGCTATGAAGAAGCGTCACATGCTTCGCAACGTTCATGGTGTAGCCAACTTAAATTTACCGATGCAAAGCTTCAGCCAGGGGGATATCTGCAATGCTGTCAGTACAGTCGTATGAAAATGTAACGCCTAAAGTTTTAATCGGCCTAGACCACTGCCACCTTGGGTTACCAACTAAACCGATATTAGCCAATCGCGATGGGCCGTTCGCCACGGTAACCAAATTGGGTGTTTGCGTTTTTGGGACATCAAGCCGTTTGCCGTTAAGGAAGCCCTCCTGTCTTCACGTCGACACTTCAGAGCGCCAGATGCATGACCTGATAAACAACTACTTCACCGTGGAGTCTTTCAGTGTGCGAGCTGCACCGCCTATTCAGAGTGTAGCCGACACACGTGCTAAGAAGCTGCTCGAGTCAACTACAGTGAAGGTGAATGGTCGACTTCAAACCGGGTTACTGTGGAAGAGCGACAACGTCGAGCTACCGGAGAGCTACTGCATGGCTTTAAAACATCTTGTGGACATCGAAAGTAAAATCGCACGTAATAAAGAGTTTGGTAAAGCATACTGTGAAATCATCAACAATTATGTCAGCAAAGGGTATGCGCGTAAGTTGCAATCATCTGAGGTAGCCAAAGTGGGTTCTAGGACATGGTATCTTCCACATTTTGCCGTGGTAAAACCCCATAAGCCAGGAAAGCTGAGACTCGTGTTTGACGCTGCAGCAACTTCACACGGAGTGTCGCTGAATTCTCAACTACTTAAGGGTCCGTAGCAATATCGTCCATTGGTGTCCGTGCTGTTTCATTTCCGAGAAGGCGCCGTAGCCGTTTGTGCTGACATACAGGAGAGGTTCCACCAAGTTGTAATCCGTCCTGAAGATAGATGTGCCCAGAGGTTTTTGTGGCGCAATGGTGATAGCCAGCAGACTCCTGATGTGTACGAAATGACGGCGATGATGTTTGATGCAGCATGTTCTCCTTGTTCAGCGCATTTTGTGAAGGTGAAGAATGCGTTGGAACACAGCGGCCACGATCCACGTGCGGTCCAAGCCATAACTAATGTCCATCTTCGATACGCTGAGATTCCTGTGCCACCTCACCATAACAGCCAAATTGGCCATACGCGAGATCTGGAAGCGAGATTTAGGCTGGAACGAGCCCGTTCCCAATGAGATCCACGACATGTGGAACAATTTTCGGATGGAGCTGCTAAACGTTATAGAGTGTAAAGTGCCGCGACCCTATTTAAGGTTGGGTGAGCCAAAATCTTTGCAATTACATATTTTTGTCGATGCCAGTGAAGACGCATTCGGAGCTGTAGCGTTCTGGAGGGCAGAGAACTCAGACAACGCGGTGCAAGTGTGTATTTTACGCCAGAACAAGAAGTGCACCACTCAAGACGCTAACCGTCCCCAGATTGGAGTTGCAAGCTGCCGTACTAGGGTCGCGTATGATAACTATAATTGAAGAGCACACAATGTCTATAGACCGATGCGTCCTTTGGAGCGACTCTAGAACGGTTCTCAAATGGATAGCCAGAGAGCATCGTCGCTATAAGCCCTTCGTTGCCCATAGGATAGGCGAAATCCTGAGCGTGTCCAAGCCGTCTGATTGGAGATGGGTGCCAACGAGGGAAAATGTGGCTGACAAAGCAACACGGGTAAAAAGGGGCGCTAACCTCAACCCATCTTCACGCTGATTCACGGGTCCAGCATTTTTATGTCAGCCGGAACACACATGGCCAACAGACGACACACCTGCTGCGAATATTGACGAAAACGAAGAGCTTCGGCCAAAGTATGCTTTATTAATTGCTAGGAGCAGCATTTTTAAATTTGAGAGGTTTTCATCGTTTCTTAAACTGAAGAGAGTTGTTTCCTGGGTCCTCCGCTACATCCATAACAGCAAATCAAGACCGAACCAGCCTGACACTTCGTCAAAATATGGGTTAAAGGCCTCCGAACTTGATGCCGCCGAACGTTTAATATGTCGCCATTCACAACGAGAAGCATTCATCAACGAAGTCAATCGACTGGAGAAGGGACTCGCTCTGCCAAGTGAAAGTCCACTCTACAAACTTTCGCCGTGGATAGATAATGAGGGACTTCTTCGGGTACATGGGCGATTGGATGCTGTCAGCTGGCTAGCTTACGACACGAAGCACCCTATAATTTTGCCGTCTCATCACGTCGTATCGAGGCTCATAGTCGCACATGAGCATAAGCGAATGATGTATCAAAATACGGAGGCAACTATTTGTATGAGGCAACTATTTCAAGTTCGTTAGTGGGGTCATCGCCAATTGCAATACATGCAAAGTAAAGAAGGCAAAGCCAGTTGCACCAATGATGGGGCTGCTACCAGAAGACCGCGTTACGCCGTATGTGAGGCCATTCACATACACTGGACTAGACTATTTTGACCCTGTGTATGTGACGGTCGGCCGAAGAACTGAGAAGAGATGGGTGGCATTGTTTACATGTTTTACAGTACGCGCAATCCACCTCGAGGTGGCTTATGACCTGTCAACGGACTCATACATATTGGCTATAAGGAACTTTATGAACCGAAGAGGGGTGCCAAGAAGAATAACATCTGATAATGGCAAGAATTTCATTGGCATAGCTGGCGAGGTTAGGCGTTTCTCGGATGTGTTTGACTGTCGCGCGTTGCAGGGTGAGTTGACATCGAAAAACGTTGAATGGGTTTTCAATTGCCCTGAAAATCCGTCCGAAGGTGGCGCTTGGGAACCTATGGTACAGTGTGTAAAGAAGGTCCTGTGCCATACGCTGAAAGAGGTGAGTCCAAGAGCAAGAGGAACCTCTGACGCCAAACCACTTCCTACTGGGTAGCGCAAATACGGCACAAACACCAAGTTGTGACGAACCCGATCAGACGATTTGTTCTCTACTTAAACAGTGGCGAGTAGCTAGGCAGATGCGAGATCGCTTCTGCAAGAGGTGGGTAGAAGAATACTTACCAACGCTGACTCGTCGCGCGAAGTGGTGTTCGCCAACGAAGCCGCTGCAAGAAGGAGACCTCGTTTTAATTTGTGACATGAAGATTCCTAGAAAAGAGTGGTGTCGCGACCGAGTAGAGAGAGTGTATCCTGGAAAGGATGGTCAAGTTCGTCGAGTTGACGTGTCAATCTCGTCTGGAATGGTCCAGCGCCCCACGTCCAAACTGGCCAAACTGGATGTAGTCTGTAGTGGATCGGGGTCGATTCACGGGGGCGGGGATGTGATGAATTAGTATGCTATTTATTGTGTTAAGTATGTTCAGTCAACTGCTATTGTTATTCAGTCAGTCGTTTGTAATAGTAGCTTTTCAGTCAGTCATTTGTAATAGTCATTCAGTCAGTCTTTGTAATAGTTTAAGATTTGGATTTATTCAATAAATTTGCAACCCTGTGTTCTACTTTCGCTTTGCTCTGTTTCGCGATCCCGCTCATTGAACTGCCATATAAATTCGGGCAACGGCACAATTTTTTATCTGTCACGCGAGCAAACCGAGAGTAGAAACTAGGAAATAAACTTGCGAAATACGCATGTTAAACCCAAAATCTCGGTGTCGTGATACTTGGTAACTTTACTTATTGCTTGCTTATTCGCAACTTGACTCTTAGCTTTCCGCTCAACACAAGAATGATAGAATACAAGATTGCGCCGTCCTGGCCGTTGACATTTGTGGATACGAATATGCAGAGAATAGAGAGAAAAGAACTAGTTGAAACTTCCAAAACAGTTCATTTTACATCGAAAAACGTGTTTTAATTTTGCTAAATGAGAAAATATTTCATTTTTCGCTAAATTTATTAGAGAATAGTGAACGTTTTAGTGCAATTGAGGCTGCTGCAGCAAACGTTTCGATGCACTTCATTCCACCCACTCGCCACGGCGGCGTTGCGAGGAAAGGAGAAAAAGCTGCATTTTGAGGCACTACATTGACGGCTGTCGCAATTTAGCACACGGCACTTCATTTTATTAGTTCAGTGTTCAACTAAAAAATCTCTCACAAATTGCAAATTAACACAATTTTAATTGATTTGGCATTTATTATCGAATTTCTCTTTGCCGCTGCTTCGTATCCACATCTATCAAAATCGGCAAAACCAAAGTAGCGGTACCACTGACGGCGCCACCTTTGTTCGCTACACCGTGCGCTCAACAATTGAACTTTACTTTCTGATGTAAACGCGCCGTAAGAGAGGAAACGTGAAATATGAAAGTAAGAAAATGGATGCTGGCAAGGAGAGAGAGGTTTGTAAGGGTATTTTTTAATAAAATATAAAGTTAAAATATATTTAAATTGCTTAATTTAGCAGAAAAACGTGATTCCTGGGTTGTGAGAAAAACAAGCATAACAAATTTTACAGCTCATAATCTGAGATTTGACTGTGTAGGTGGGGAGATTAACGAAAGACCTTTTTAGCTGTCAAATTCAATTGTCAAAGGTACACACAACATGTTCTCTCAAATGATCACCAAAATATTGCGCTCATCAAACAATGAACTGTTGAGTTGATCAGAAGTACACAAAAACGCGTTCAGAAGATATAATCGCTGCAATTACTGAGCTGTTGCGCCTTCTAAACGTTGTACATGCATTTAAAGAAAATACATGAAAAGGCCCAATTTTTTAATTAAAAAAAGTATCAATATTTCAAAAACGGTGACACTTTCACCTGAAAAATTTTTGCTTATCAGGGAGCACAGCTGGGTCGTAATGATACCTTTAGGAATCAAATTACTCTCAATTAAAAATTACAAGGAATTGCAATTAGTAATCAATTCCTTCCGTTCACTATACAGAAAATACATGAAAAGGCCCGATTTTTTCAAATTCGAACAAATTTAAAAATGTAAAAAACGGTGACATTTTCACCTGAAAATTTGTTGCTTGTCAGGGAGTAAGTAATGGTAAGTTTTTTTTAAGAAAGTAACGCACTTTATTGTTTTACATGCAAGGAATGCGTTATAGGCCCAGCCGAAGCGACACAACTTCTTTCATCACTAATCTGCAAAGAATAACCAAAATTGTATGTACAAAACACATTCCAAGCACAATAAGCACTTACTATATAAATTATTTTCTTGCCTCCTTCCATTTTTAATCCACCTTTTTTAGTTTTTTGGATAATTTTCACTTTTTGTTAATTCTTTAATTACTTCTGCCAGCCAGCTGTCAGCTGAGTTTGACACTTTTCAAGATTTTGCCAGCAAAAATTCTTCTGACTAAATCTTGTAACTTCGGACTGAAGAGAGTCATTCTCACTAAAAGTTGCTCTCTCACTTCTGCTGTCATTTTAGTGTTAAGAAACGCTTTTTGGGAACTGACTATTTCGGACTATCTCTGACTATTTCTGGGAGATAAGGATCGCAACTAATAGGTCCATTCCTTATCTTTTCTGACTAAAATCTGAAAAGTGTCAAAATGCAAGAGCGTAAGGAAAATGCGCTCACTAAAAGAGAATAAAAGGAAAAAGTAAAAGAACACAAAAAACCAAATTTTTAGTCCGAAGAATGGCAACAACAAATCTCATGACAAATAAAAATACAATTTTGTTTTGATTTCGGTAGAACTTTGATATATTTGGCAATAAAAATTAAGAAAGAGAAGGACGAAGCGTCCAAAGATAGCTTCTATGAACGCTTGGAGCGAACATATGAGCGCTGCCCCCGTCACGATATCAAAATCGTGATTGGCGACTTCAATGCCAGGGTGGGCAAGGAAGGTATCTTTGGCGCCACTGTCGGAAAATGCAGCCTCCACGAGGAAACGTCCGACAATGGACTGAGGCTGGTCGACTTCACCGGGCCCGAAACATGGTAGTATGCAGTACTAGGTTCAAGCATAAAAAGATCCATCAAGCTACGTGGCTGTCTCCAGATCGGAAAACGAGAAACCAAATCGATCATGTTGTGATAGACGGAAGGCACGCTTCCAGACGTACGTACACTCCGAGGGCCAAACATCGACTCGGACCATTATCTTGTTGCAGCCAAGATACGCACACGCCTCTGTGCAGCAAAAAATGTGCGTTCAACAATGCAAGGAAAGCTGAACGTCGAAAAGCTGCAATCACAACAGACGGCCAATTTATTCGCCACTCGACTCTCACACCTGCTCTCAGAGAGCACTCTTCAACAAACCGACATATGCCAGCAGTGGAATCACATTTCTCGCTCACTAAGTACCGCCGCCGAAGAAGTAATCGGATTTCAGCGAGCCCGAAAGAACAACTGGTACGATGAGGAATGTCACGAGGCTGCAGAGAAAAAAGATGTCGCCTACAGGGCCACGCTGCGATCGGGTGCAACGAGAGCTATGTGGGACCGATAT
>JAPVRG010245869.1:1664-12364 GCA_029783565.1 Rhagoletis cerasi
GGCTTCCAGGAAAGCTTACTGTCAAGGATTAAGCCCAAGTACTTCACCCTGTCAGAGAGCCTTAGAGGAATACCACCCATTGAGGGAAGACGGCAATTCGGTATCTTATACCTCCTAGTAAATAGAACAATCTCCGTTTTACTGGGACTTACACCCAGCCCGCAGCTAGAAGCCCAGTTCTCAACCAGGCTCAAGTAACCCTGCATAAGTTCAAACAGTGATTGCTGAAACTTTCCTTTTGTTATCAATACCACGTCATCGGCATAGGCAACCACCCTACAACCACTTCTTTCCAGAGCCACCAACAAGTCATTGATGACAACGACCCAAAGCAGCGGCGAGAGAACTCCCCCTTGCGGAGTACCTCTACTCACACATCTCCGGATTGAAGCGCTGCCCCACTCTGCCGCGACAGTCCTGTTGCAAATCAGGCGGTAAATAAACCTGACGAGATCGGTTCCGACCCCTAGTTTATTTAGGGAGTTAACTACAGCCTCGAGTAAAACATTATTAAAAGCCCCCTCGATATCAAGGAAGGCACCGACCACAAATTCCTTCTGCGAGAAGGCTTGCTCAATATTTTCAACGACCGTGTGTAAGGCCGTTTCAACAGACCTGCCCTTGCAGTAAGCATGTTGATGCAAGGAAGGGCGCTCTCTGAGGATCCCGCTCCTTAGATGCAGATCGATCAGCCTCTTCAACGTCTTCAAAAGCAACGAGGAGAGATTTATCGGCCTAAAGTCCCTGGGTGATACATGAGAGGCTTTACCCGCCTTGGGAATAAGCACCACTCTGACCACCCTCCAAGGCCCCGGAACATGGCCATTAGCCAAACAGCCCTCGAAAATGGGCATCAACCAGCATCACGAAACTTCTGCAGATTTGCAGGCTGGTTTTATGCCGTCTGGGCCCGGGGCCTTAAAGGGCTTGAAGGAGTTAATGGGCCAAAGAAGGCGATCCATGGTTAAGATTTCCGAAACGTTCGTCTCGAGGCTCAACGCCTCTAACGGGATCACGGGAAGTGAGCATCGAGGAGCATCCGAAGAGTCTCTTCGATGTTTATTGCCCGGGCACCGCTTTCGTTCTTGATGTACCCCAGAGGAGCAGGATTCTCAGAGAGAACTCGCCGAAACCTCGTACACTCCTGACTGCCCTCCACGCTTTCACAGAAGAATCTCCACGAAGTTCGCTTCGCTTTCCTAATCTCGGACTTATATATCCCAAGCCCAGTTTTATACAGTGCCCAGTGGGAGGCAGATTTACTCCTCCTGGCCCTATTGAAAAGGCCTCAGCTCGAGGACCTAAGATCAGAGAGCTCCTCCGACCACCAGAGCGGCTTGCTCTTACCTCTGTCGTGACTCAGGGGACAAGACATTTCAATGGCCCTTTTACACCAAGTGGTGAATACACCAATCAATTCGTCAATTGAACTTTCAGTCAAGGTCCCGCCCCTAGCGGGTGGAACCGGAAGCACTTCCTGCAGGCTCCTGCAGTATAAGTCCCAGTTGGTTCTCCTCAGATTCCTGTAAGGTTTGTGCTTAGGACGCGCTTCGTCCAGAGTGAATTGTATGTACCGATGATCAGAGAAGGAGTGGTCACTGAGGACCCTCCGGCCCGATATACGGGACATTATATCAGAAGAGGCCAGCGTGATATCTAAAACCTCTTCCCTGCTAGCCGTTACAAATGTGGGTTCGTTCTCCCTATTACATATACATAAATTCTCATTTAGGATAAAGTTAAAGAGTGACTCACCTCTAGTGTTGATGTCTGAGCTGCCCCAAATCGTATGGTGGGAATTTGCGTCAGACCCAATAACAACGCAAATCCTCCTGCGTCTATCTTCTGCCACCGCATTTTTTAATAACAGCGGAGGTGCTTCCACCCCGCCTCCGTGCGCCATATAAGCGGAGATCAACCAGAGCTCTCCGGTTGCGCCCTCCAGGCTCACCGTCACAATGTCTCCATCGCTCAAAAGAGGCAAAATAAAAGCATTAAGTTCCTTCCTGATGAGCATACAGGATCGGGGTCTACCTGCGTCCCGCTGCATCACGAATTTGTAGTCTTCGTCCCGATACCAGAAACTTTATTGCAACTGCTCAGCCATGGCTCCTGGATCCGGACTACATCGACTCCACCTTCCTCAAGGTGGATTAAAAGGTTGGAGGACGCCGCCTTAGAGTGCTGAAGATTGATCTGAAGAATATTCATCCTCCAAATCTTCCCCAGCACTCCTCCGCAGGCACCCTCGCCTCAGACGCAAGGAGTATTTCTTTCTACGCCCTGTCGAACAGCGGGCCAACAATAATGCCCGATCCCGCAGTCGAAGGAGGGCCAGAAGTGCTGTCACCGTCCGACAAGACGGATTCGACCTCCATACCTACGGGAACACCCTCCGCTTCAGCCAATTCACTCGCCAGCGCAACCGGAACAGGCTCGCCATCCCCCCTGGAGTCGGTCTGGTAGACCTTCATGGCTACCTTCTCGAACCCAAAGAAGATGACACCCTGTTTTTCGGCGAGAGGCTTAAGAGACTCCGCGTTCAACCACATCAACGCTTGCCGAAAGTCTCCGTCGGAATTCTCAAACCGAATTACCTTCCAGTTGTGCGCTGGAAGGTCCGGGTTGCAGTAGCGGAAGATATCTTCCACCTCCCTCGGCGAGGCAGGTTCCGAGGGAAGCCAGACCCGAGATGCGTGCATTTTGTTTTTGCTTTTAGGCTATCAAATGTCAAAATAGCAGCTCTTCTTTCGCTACTACCTGTCCGATGGTTCTTTCCAAATGCACACAATAAGGCGACTATAATATACATATATTTCAAACCGAATTTGTTGGTAAAAGAAGTTGGGAGTTGGAAATTAAAAAATTGATCAATTTTTCTTAAGCTTTTCTTTAATGACTTAAAATTAATTTAGTGCCGTTTTCACAACTAGTTTTAAAAATTTATCTGCCCTTCAAACACTTTTTTCCAGAACAAAACTTTTGTTTAAAAGGCTCATAAATTTTAAAAGCTACTTGAAGACACGGCCCTTGGATAGTTTTTTAATAGCTTTTTTTAAACATAGTTTTAAACATTTTATATTTTCAGTCAACTTTCCAATATTGTTTGTTTAAGCTTTGCAAGAATAACAAGTTATTTAAACGCTTTCCTTTTAGGCTATTCCGCTGCTGATTTAAAACTTGAGCCGCCTTAGAAAATAGCCTTTCAGAGGGCACCGAACTGCAAACCATTGCACTATGGTCTGGCGACTATCATTTGCTGGCCAAAAGTCGAGAAGCAGCTAAATTGATATGAAACTTCGTATTCGAGAGTTTTTTCAGGTCGCTGATTTAGAATATGATGTCAGATTTTTTAAATTCAAAATGGTGGATCCAATATGGCGACCGAATTTTTTTATTTTTGAGATTCGAAATGGCGGATCCAATATGGCGAACAAATTCTACAATTTATTCTTTTTCACTAAAAACTCATGAAAATTAAGGGTTTTTAGAAGTCGCTTATTTCAAATATGATATCAGATTTTTTAAATCCAATATGGCGACCAAATTTTATCATTCTCTCCCCCCAAACTTGTACAATTTATAAGAGTAGTTTTTGAGATCGCTGATTTCGAATCTGATGTCCGATTTTTTGATTCAAAATGTCAATATGGCGTTGTCGGAGTCGGAGCAAACAAATTTAAATTCCATCATTCTTTAGTACCACGATTGTTTATATTTGTATTTATTAGTACAAATTCTTATGTATTTATTTGAAAGGACACTAGCACAACAAGTATATTACTTATAACTAGGCTAGGAACACAGCTAAAAAAATCCATGTTTAAGGACTTTTCTTAGTTTATGTGCGTTCGTGGAATTTTCACAAACTGTTCTCAAAATAACAGCTAAATCCACTTGGCCTTTTTTTTAGCAGCTGTGGAAGTATCACGAAGCATTAAGTCTACGCTATTTTCCTGATTTTCTGCTAACTACGCAGCTTGTATTTTTTGGGACCGGTCCGATTTTTGAATATAAGCAAGAGGTTTGCGGCCCATTTTCGATGTTGGTGGTAAAGAAAATATATCAAGCTTTCTTATTATTGCTTTTGATTGAAGCCATTTCGCATTTTGAATTTCAAAAATATTCGCGCTGTCGATGACATTTCTCTAATTTTTCACCTATTTTCTGGCACACCATTCTTGGTTTTTTCTTTATGTAGGTGTTATATTCTTCGGATTTGTTCACTTTAATAATATTTCCCAACATAAAGTATAAAATGGCGGCCTCTTTTGCATCTTTGTTGACTGCTTCTTTCTAAACATCGAAACACACACGTAGAAGTTTTCTAAGAAAAAAGCCAATTGTAAAAAAAAATAAAAAAAGTGCAACATGATTCTCAGCCCACAAACTCCAAATTGAACCTTTTCAATGTCCACGAAGTTTGAAGGCCGCCACATTAAGCCAATTTTGTATGGCTCCACTTAAAGTGAGATACTATTACACATTTTGAAAAGGAGTTTCATCTTCACTAAGCAAACTATGTACCAGCCTTCCTCTTCCTCTGTTACCAGCATTGCGACTCGCGTTGAATACTTTCAGAGCAGGAGCGTTTCTGTCCATTCGAACGACATGACCTAGCCAGCGGAGCCGCTGTATCTTAATTCGCTGCACTATGCCTATATCGTTGTAAAGCTCATACAGCTCATCGTTAAATCGTCTGCGGTAGTCGCCATTGCCAACGCGCAAAGGCCCGTAAATCTTTCGCAGAATCTTCCTCTCGAAAACTCCAAGAGCCGCTTCATCAGATGTTTTCATTGGTCATGCCTCCGTGCCATACACCAGCACAGGCAAGATGAGGGACTTGTAGAGTGTGATTTTTGTACGACGAGAGAGGAATTTACTTCTCAATTACCTACTCAGTCCAAAGTAGCACTTGTTGGCAAGAGTGATTCTCCGTTGGATTTCAAGGCTGACACTGTTATTGGTGTTAATGCTGGTTCCCAGATAAACGAAGTTGTCTACTTTTTCAAACTTGTAACTGTCAACAGTGACGTGGTGCCAACAGGAGATACTTCGTTTTGTCCTCGTTCACCACCAGACCCATTCGCTTTGCTTCTCTATCTAATCCCGAGAAGGCAGAACAGACGTAGGTAGCTCTTGTTTTTACCGATAATGTCAATGTCGTCGGCATACGCCAGCAGTTGCACGCTCTTGTAAAGTATTGTGCCCGAGGGGTTTAGATCTGCAGCTCTTATCTTCTCCAGCATTAGATTAAAGAAATCACACGAAAGGGAGTCACCTTGTCTGAAACCTCGCTTGGTATCAAACGGTTCGGAGAGGTCCTTCCCAATTCAGACGGAGCTGGTGGTATTGCTCAACGTCATTTTACACAGCCGTATCAGTTTCGCAAGGATACCAAAATCAGACATCGCTGCATAAAGGCAACTTCTTCTCGTGCTGTCGAAAGCGGCTTTGAAATCGACAAATAGGTGGTGTGGGGGCTTTTCCAAGATTTGGCGTATTGTGAATGCCTGACCTATGGTGAATTTTCCAGGTCTAAAGCCACACTGATAAGGTCCAATCAGCTCGTTGACGGTGGGCTTTAGTCTTTCGCACAATATACTCGATAAGACCTTGTAACATATGCTTAGAAGGCTGATCCCGCGGTAGTTGGCGCGTATGGCGGGGTCGCCTTTCTTGTGGATTGGGCAGATCACACTTAAATTCCAGTCGTCGGGCATGCGTTCATCTGACCATATTCTGCATAAGGGTTGATGCATGCACCTTATAAGCTCTTCGCCGCCGTACTTGAATAGCTTAGCTAGCAGGCCGTCAGCTCCAGCAGCTTTTTTGTTTTTCAGCCGCGTAATCGCTATTCGTACTTCGTCATAGTCAGGCGGTGGGACATCGAATCCATCGCCATCGACTGGAGCCTCGGGCTCTTCTCCTCCACTACTTTCAGTGCTGTTGCTATTCAATAGAGTGGAAAAGTGTTCCCTCCATAATTTAAGTATGTTCTGGACATTGGTATCTAGGTATCCATGGTTGTTCTTACAGGAGTTCGCACTGGTCTTGAAACCTTCCGTAAGTCGCCTAACTCTCTGATAGAATTTTCGCGCGTTTTTCCTGTCGGCCAGCATTTCAAGCTCTTCGCACTCACGTAATACGGCCTCTCTTTTCTTATTGCAGCAAATTCGTCTCGCTTCCTTCCTCAGTTCCTATAGCGGTCCCGCATGGCTCGCGTTGCGCCCGATCGCAGCGTGGCCCCTTAGGCGGCATCTTTTTTCTCTGCAGCTTCTTGACATTCCTCATCGTACCAGTTGTTCTTTCGGGCTCGCTGAAATCCGATTACTTCTTCGGCGGCGGTACTTAGTGAGCGAGAAATGTGGTTCCACTGCTCGCGTATGTCGGGTTGTTGAAGAGTGTTCTCAGAGAGCAGGTGTGAGAAACGAGTAGCAAATAATTTGGCCGTCTGTTGTGATTGCAGCTTTTCGACGTTCAGCTTTCCTTGCATTGTTGGACGCACATTTTTTGATGCACAGAGGCGGGTGCGTATCTTGGCTGCAACAAGATAATGGTCCGAGTCGATGTTTGGCCCTCGGAGCGAACCCACGTCTAAAACACTGGAAGCATGCCTTCCGTCTATCACAACATGGTCGATTTGGTTTCTCGTTTTTCGATCTGGAGACAGCCATGTAGCTTGATGGACATTTTTATGCTGGAACTTAGTACTACACACTACAATGTCTCGGGCCCCGGCGAAGTCGATCAGCCTCAGTCCGTTATCGGACGTTTCGTCGTGGAGGCTGAATTTTCCGACAGTGGCGCCAAAGATCCCTTCCTTGCCCACCTTGGCATTGAAATCGCCAAGCACGATTTTGACAACGTGTCGGGGGCAGCGCTCATATGTGCGTTCCAAGCGCTCATAGAAGAGATCCTTAGAAGCGTCGTCCTTATCTTCCGTCGGGGCGTGGGCGCAAATGAGCGAAATGTTGAAGAATCTCTCTTTGATGCGGATTGTGGCTAGACGTTCGTCCACCGGGGTGAACGCCAGTACTCGGCGACGGAGTCTCCCTCCCACCACAAATCCAACACCAAACTTGCGCTCCTTTATATGGCAGCTGTAGTAGACGTCGCAAGGCCCACGTATTCCTTGCCTTGCCCCGTCCATCGCATTTCTTGGATGGCGGTGATGTCAGCCTTTGTCTTCCCGAGGACATCAACCAGCCGGGCAGAGGCACCTTCCCATTAAGGGTCCGGATATTCCAGGTGCATCCCCTCAAATCATAGTCCTTTTTTCTTTTGCCGTGGTCGTCAACAGAAAGGCGGATCTCTTCCGAGGCTGTTTTTTGTTTTTCATTTGGCGGGGATTTAACGTTGCGGGACCCAAACCCTGCGAACGCAGTGTTTTACGCCTTCTCACATTAGCTCGCTCCCAAACGGGTGTTTGGTCGCTACCCAGATGATACGTGGATATAAATATCCGGACGTTGTGAGCTGCGATTTGAACCGTACGCACAAGAATCACTTCTGGCCATCTCCAGGTGGATGGCAGTCAAAAGTTTTCCCCACTTACGTGGACTTCTGCGCACGGATCCATCCTCCCACAAACTGGGCTTCTTAAATAGACTGAAAGTTTATCCGAAAGATTTTCGTCCATTTTGTTTGACTTCCAGTTGTTGTGCACGAGCATTGGGTGGTCGCTCCAAAGAGAAAAACTGTTTTCGCTTCTGCCAGAGATACTAGAATCTGAAACTCTACCAAGAATTGCGGCGGACGACAGTAAAGCGGTCGGCGGTAAGTGAGCAACGGTTCAGTTGCCGCAGTGAAATCCGTTAGAGGAAACACAATTGCGACGGATGACGGCGAGCCGTATTTCCTCACTTCTTCGATAAGCTTCTAATTATTCATTTGTTTTTATTTGTATTTTTAATTATGATAATATTTCAACCATTTCAAATATAAAACTGAAATTAATGTAAGTGGCCATTCCATATGTCTTTGTGAGTTTTAATTTTGACAGTGGTTAACCGTCGACCGCTTTACCGTAGTCCGCTAAAATTGTGGGTAGAGACTCTGTTACATCTTCACTTTGTGCTAGATCTTTCACCATCAACTTTATTTTGTTTACAGCAGTAGAGCAAGCCAAAGATCAGAAAAGTGAATTTCCTTAAAACGTGGATCCTAGATGGTAGCGATTGCAAAAGGAGTTACCTTTAAAACATATTAGTTTAATAAAGAAGAGTTATAATTGAAAAAAAGGCTAAATCGAAATTACCATTTCCGAAGAAAATTGGGAGCCACTAAACATAGCAGGGGCCGTGTTGCAAAGTAGGAGAATTTCACCAATAGTGTTTCTAATTGCCAGAAAACGTTGAATCACTTAAAATGTGCTATTCTATCGTATTGGCACACTTTGAATAAGTTTTGTTTCATCACTTGTCGCTTTACGTAATTTTTCGCTAGCAGTGCAGCTCTGTTTGAAGTAGGTGACTATCTCTTTAATTTCTTAACTATGGTGTTTGCTGGCGTATATTGAATCGAGGATTCAGCCACTAGATTCAAGGTATTGGCAAAACAGAGTATGTGTTTTTTTCTTTCCAAATGCAAGATCTATAGCCTTCACCATGTTTGCCGAGTTGTCAGTTATTACAGCTAACAACTAGTGATAGAACGATACGAGTACCCAGTATGGAAAATCGATACTTTTCATGAGTACTGAGTAGTATCGAGAACTCGATACTTTTTGACAAGTACTGAGTAAATATCGCGAATACCGAAAAGTATCGACATGTTAAGAAAATTTTAAGTAAAATTTTTCCTAAAAATCATATACGAAATTCCGTTCTTGGTTGGACTTGGTTAAAATTCTTAAATAATTGGAAAAATAATCTCTTGCCTCACCTTTTATAATGCATGGTGAGGGTGGTCATCTACTCGATAACTTGTCCATTCTCCAGCATAATAGCTGAAGCACAAGAACGGCTAATTTCGCACAGCAGAGCGATGCCGAAGTCCAAGTTTCGCCCAGCTGATTCGCTTACTGAAACACACATAGAGCGGCAGCTAAACCAGCTTTGGTTCAAAATGCTGTCAGCTGATAAGGTGACCATGTTTCAACAAAAGAGCTTTAATAGCAAAAGGGAAAATACCAACAAGAATAAGTTTAAAAGATAGAAATAGTCTTTAAATATTACTGCTATTAAACTTACGTTTTACAAGATTAACCTCTGAAAGAATAATACGAGGTATAATACTTTACTTCTAAACAAAAATTAAGAGAACTTTTAAAGTATGGTCATCAAGGTTTTTTTTTATCGTTGCCGCTGACTGCGGTGATATAAATAAATCTATCGTCACGAACAGTCGTCGAAAGAACTTCTTCGTTTGACTTGGCGCGTTCTCACACACGTCAGTGTGTTTTAATTTTTTAAGCAAACATTCACGACGAAAAATTTTTCGTTCGCCGGTGTTGTACTTCAGCTATGACGTAGCCATATTTGACCAATGTATTCCACCTGCGTTGTGAATTCGAAATCTAGCCAATTCTCGAAGAAAATGTCTATGAAAAAGAGCTTATCTTTCCGTTAGAGAATGGGCTTCACCATATTTGTTTCTCATTTTCTACATTTGCATTTAACTTTCACAGTAAAGTGATTTATAAATATACGCGTCAAGCACTTATAAAATATTTGCTTTTGAAAACTTTAAATGAGCTTTTTTCTGTAACCAGTAATTTTACGCTTGTAGAAGTAAACTTATTGCAAGATTATTTCAAATTCTCCTTCAAAAATGCTTGTTAAATCAGATTTCAACTTTTTAAAGCTGTGTCTATTCAATTTACAAAAAATAAGAGGTAAAAAAGCAAGGCAATCTGATTTTTGTTTACGTTTCGCGTTTGCTTTAAAAATACTTGGAAGTACGAGTATTATCGATACTTTTTTGCAAATATGAGTACTGGCATCGATTTTTTTTAGAGTATTCTATAAGAGTACTAGAATCGATACTTTTCTAAAAAGTTCTATCACTACTAACAACTTATCGGTTTGCACTTTCCACTCTAAACACGCTTTAAGAAGCTTTTCGGCAATATATTCAAATGTGTGCCGCTCGTCTAACTCATACACGCCTAGTGTCACTGAATGGTACTGCACATCAACTGCAAAATGCCCCATCATTCCTAGAAAACTCTTCATGTTCATAGTTTCTGATCATATATCCGTTGCAAGGTTCACATTTTCAACAAGCCCTATTTTAACGCGAGAAACTAAAGCCAACTCATCATATTTGGCATCGACCCATTTCGTTATTGTTGATCTTCTTCTTCTTCTTCTTGTTTGGCGCTGAAACCGCTTAAGCGATTTTGGCCGAGTCCAACAAAGCACGCCAGTTGTTTCGCTTCTGTGCCAACTGTCGCCAATTGGAAATGCCAAGTGAAGACAAGTCCTTCTCCACCTGGTCTTTCCAACGCAGAGGAGGCCTTCCTCTTCCCCTGCTACCACCAGCGGGTTTCGAGTCGAATACTTTCAGTGCTGGAGCGTCTGTATCCATTCGAATGACATGGCCAAGCCAGCGGAGCTGCTGTACTTTAATTCGCTGCACAATGTCCATGTCGATGTAAAGCTCGTACAGCTCATCGTTCCATCGCCTGCGATACTCGCCGTTTCCAACTCGTAAAGGCCCGTAAATCTTCCGTAGAATCTTTCTCTCGAATACTC
>JAPVRG010245885.1:1989-12586 GCA_029783565.1 Rhagoletis cerasi
TCTTCCAGCTTTGGCAAGCAGCAGCCACAACAGCGGCAGATGGCAGCGCGAGATAGCGGCAACATGCCATTGAATGAGAAATTTTGTCGGCAACATAGCCACCAAAAGCAATTCATCGAAGGATGACGACGACGACAGCCACACATCTGCGGACAGACAGACAGACAACAATATTTTGCCGTACAAATGCTGCGCAGCTCCCCACTGGAGGAGCAGAAGAGCAAGGAAGCAAGCGTGCAGGCAGGCAGGAAGGCAGGCAGGCAGCGAACCAACAGACAGACAGATATTTCGCATAATTTCGCGTACGTATGCTGAATTTGTAATTTCAGATTTTATGTTGTAGATGCAGTTGGAGTAATTGTTGGTGTAGCTGTTGTTGCTTTGATTGTTGGTGTTGGTGTTGCTGGTGCCAGTTGTGGTTGTCGTTTACGAAGCAGCAAAAGATGGATGCTGTCTGTCTGTCAGTATCACGTTCGCGGGGAGCGCGCTGCATTGCATTACTATTTTTTGCTGTTGTTGCAACTTTTGTTGCCTTTGCAGTTCACAAATTAAGTTTTGATTGGAAGTTGTACTCGTACAATGCGATTTGATTCGCTGTGAAAGACATTGTCGCGAGGCTGTGGCTGCTGCTGGAGGTGGCACACAGCAGAGGAGGGTTTAAGTCAAAAGTGGAGGTAGAGAGGGAGATCATAGGGAGTTCTTTTAGTACATATACAGCATTATGCGCATGATGTAGTTGTCGGCAGTTATTATTGTTATGTCTCACATAAACGTTTTTTGCCTCCTCTTACGAAGGCACTTGTAGCTGTTGTAGATGGTGCATTTGATAATGGCGTGGAAATCATCTTATTGGCGTTTTTTCATCTTCTGTTTTCTTATTTTGTACATTCTGCGCCATCTTTAAATTTCATGCATGAAATTACTTTTTGATTTGGGGTGACCGCATTATGATAAATACATATATGTAGTATTTATATGTATGCACATACACATGTATTTATGCATGTATGCCAACAATTTCTACATTAAGCTTTTGAATTTAAGGAAAAGTAAGTAATTTAAAAATTTGTTATCTTTCATGCAAAAAAAGATAGTTTGCCTGATATTTCTTGAATGAAAAATAATGGGTATACCTATTTTCTTAAAAGAAACTAAAAATTTAAATCTACTTTTGGGCCATAAATGTGCCGTGAAGTCTCGAAAAAAAATCCGAAGAATCTCAAAAATCCCAAATATCTTGAAATCCCAGAAAAATTCGGAAAATCAAAATAACAAGATAGCGAAATTATATAAAAGTCCTCTCACATTTTCTAAATATAAGATTTCTTTTCTAAATTTTTTTCTTTTATGATAAATTATTCCATTAATTTTGAAGCGAAAAATAAAACCGACCTCAATTCTTACATAAAAATTACGGAGAGCCGTTAAATTCTTCATGATCGAATTATCGGAACTAAACCAAATTAGTATGGGACCATCCATGAAAAAAAGAATTATCGAAAACGGTTAACGTGGTCCAAAGTTATCAGATAAGATACATAAAAAAACAATATTCCGACGAATAGATAACCTCCACCTGTTTTGAAGTCGGTTAAAAATAACAAGAAGTACTTAAAATTTAAAAAATCGGGACAAATTTTAAACGGCCTGGGCCCGTGAAGTCATATGTACAATGCACATTAGGGTGGTCCAAAACACACAGGAATTTTTTTGCTGCCACCCCGCAGAATTACAGAAAATGGAAAATAAAGAGATACGTCTTTCTTTATTTTGAAATCGGTTAGTATTTGAACGTGCCGCCAGGGCTTTGAAGTTTTCCATATATTTTATATGAAGAAAATAAATTTTTCATAGAATCGCTATAAAATTGTTAAAAACAAATATTTTTTGATTGAAAATAAAAATATTCCTCTTCAGACATCTTCCAGCAGTAAAATTATTTTGCAAATTTAACTCTTAAAATTTTACTAACTATTTTTTCAAAGCGTGCGTGGTGTGGTTATAAAAACGTAGTTGGTAAAATTCTAAAGTTAAATATGCATCATAATTTAATTTTTTGAAGATTTCTGAAGGGTAATGTTCTTATTCGATCAAAATGTATTTATTTTTAACGATTTAATAACAAATCTACGAAAAAATTTATTTTCCCCATATAAAATACATGGAAAACTTCAAAGCCCCGGCGGCACGTTTAAATACTAACCGATTTCAAAATCAAAAATTCGGATCTCCTTAATTTCGATATTCTTCACTTCACTACATAAGTATTTATAAAGCAGACTTAAAAGAAAGAAAGTTAAGAAACAATCGATATTTTTTTGTCTTAAGATAAGAAAAGCCAAGCTTTTGCATTCTTAGTTATGAAGGAGTCATATTCTGCAGTAAAGGAAGATTCAAAGAGCGGTTCCACATGTTCCGACAATTTCTCACTGCGCCTTTTTGACTTAAAAATCTTAAAATAACATTAGTTTAAAATCTATGAAATTCACATAAGAAAATTCGAAAGTAATAAACAAAAGCACTGTTAAACCGTAATACTCTGGAGCAAAACTTTGTATGTAATGGTTTCACTACACTCTTTTCATGTGTTACCTTATTGTAAACAGTATCCAGTTTAGTGTGAGGTTCTTATTCGAGATTAAATGGTAACGTTGAATTATCTGTGTCGACAATGAAAGCAAGGGCGCCCAAGAACACAATGGAAGGACCAAGTGCAGAAGGACCTGTCTGCACTTGGGATGAACAACTGGCGTAAATCCGCAAAGGAGAGAGGCAATTGGCGAAGCTTTTTGGTTGCGGACCAAACCGACAAACGGTTGCAGTGCCACATAAGAAGAAGAAGAAATTATCGGGTAAGCATTGAGGGCGACATTGTAGGTTCTTATTTCCACGGTGCGATTTTGGGTTCCTCTGCGCCGACGTATCTAGTCTACATGGCACCTGCTGATTCTTTAATCTTTCAGTTCGACCACATAGATACTCAGTCCAGTAATTTCTAGAAACTTTCCATGACTAGCACCGAAATTTCGCATATGCATAATTTTGGTGACATGGCGAAGTGAAATTCAATTTAATTCTGTTGGAAGTGTAGCAATCTTCCATTTCCACTTCACCCTGTGCTAACTTTGCTTTTGAAGATGTTATATTTTCTATCTTTACTTCGAGCCATTTTGATTAGACGATATGCGACTATGAATGCACATCTTTGAGACGGTCCTCTAAAATCAATGAGCAATATCTTCCACTGCTGACCTAGAATTTTTCATTGGATTGCCATCAACTAAATCTGCTTATCCATCTTGGGTCACGATCAGAGCCGTCAAGAGAAAATCCGGATTCAGGGGTAAACATTGATGCCGATGGCCGCTTTTACTTCCGAAAAAAGTGACAGAGGGTAAGCATTTGGCTTTACCACCGCGTTTACTGCACTACGCGAATCGCCGCAAATTCTTATGATGCCATTCTTTTTGAGGACGGGGATTATCGGCGTAATCCATTGCGAAAAGGAGTAGGGCTGTAATAATTGCTGTAATATCAACTTATGGATTTCTCTTTCGACGGCCGGTCTCAGAGCAATTGGGAAGGGACTCGGAACTAGTTATGTATTTGGACTTCAAACATGTTTTCTCGTTTTCTATCTCTAGTGATTCCAAACTCCGAAAACTTACATCTTACCAGTAAGCTCCGACCGTTTTGGATTCTTAAATTTAGGTTTTACACTAGCAAAGCCCTAAAGACTGAACTTTCTTCAGATCATGTTTTTAAAATCATACCATAATCTGTGAGGGTCTGTTTCTTTAATTTACAAGAGTCCAAGTCATTCCCGAGAGTATTGTGCATACCGCTGCCGATTTTAGTTCAAAATATTCTAGCATATCGTTGAGGCATATTCTTACTAAAATTATTGGTGAAAAACCGGCTTTGATAGCATTTTTTTTTTGCTTTAGGTTTCAACATAAAAATATGTACACATTTATCTCAATAACCTGGACTACAGTCGTGAAGCAGATTTAAATAGTTTCCAATAAAAAACACACCTTTATATAATTAATTTCCTTTGAGCCCGATAATTATTAAAAAAGGCCACCTAAAGTTTATTTCATGCTTCATACTAACTACATATGTACATGCAAAAGTGTTAATTTATGCACTCAGATAAGCTTTTGCTCAAAGTTTATTGACCCATGAAATTGTGCACAATATCCTCACATGCGGACATACATACTTACATAAATACGCAATTATGCACATATGAAGTGCTGTACTTTTTCACATTTTTTTCGCTATTTATTGTTGCGTCAAGCCGCCTTTCATAACTTTTTCACAGCTGGATATGAACCCATGAATATTTCACAACCAATAATTAAGAAACATAATGGAGATGAATACATTTTTATTTTATTTTTTGTAATTTTTTTTTCATAAAATACTCAAGTATAAATAAAACCCATTGAAACAACACATGAATAAAAAGCCACTGAGAAAAATACTTACGCAGGATATACTTGTAACGACATGTTTGCCTTCATTTTTTTCCCCAACACGCCTAAAGGCCACAAAGGCCACTCACTAAAGGAATATCTACGGTACCACAAACAACAATATCGAGAAAATTTCAATGTCCAACGAGTTGTGAAAAGAATGCACATGACCACTGAACTGGCACACAGCGTTACAGCGGATAGCCAAGCGTACGACAGTGCGTATGAGTGCGCTCGCATGGATTTTTCTGTGCTGGGGGCGGAATGCGGCGCGAAGTGGCTCGTGTTGTGTTTGCGCTGCGTGTGAAAAAAAGGATTCATTGTAATTTATTTTAACAAATTCATTGAGTGTAAAAATTCAGTTTTATCAGACAATAGATTATTTGTATGAGTGCACATTTGGGTGCCTGTTCTTTACATATATACAGGGTGTCCCAGAAGTCGACGTCAAGCCGGAAACGGGTGACAAAATCGTTATCAGAAAAATATGGAAAAAATCTATGTGCTGTATTTTTTAAATTATAGGGATTAAAACAAAAAAAAAACAAAAAATCTGCTCCCTGTGATGGCTTTTTAATTCCCGTTGCTACAAATTTCTACTTTTTTCTCAATTTTATTGTTATTATGTAATTCTAAGTAATCCTTCTGTAAATTGTCGTCTAAAATTTATAGCCAACTGCGCTAGCTTGGGAGAATATTACACTTTTTGCCCAAAACAAAAATTAGAAATTTAATTATTCGCCCAATTTTAACTGACTATAGTGAAAAACAAAAATTTACTACACTTGTTTGGCAAGTAACTTTGAAAGTTGGCGCATTTAATAAGAATTTCAAAATCGTATGACACTTACTAGATTGTTTCTTAAGTTATGGACAATAAGGGTTTTTATAAAGAAATTCAGTTTTGAAAATTTTTTTCTTAATTAAAACGATTGTAGTGTACCCAAGACTTTCCTTGAAGCCCTAACTTTTAAGATAATTCTAGTTTGTGTGAGACGGAGAGAGTAATTTTACGAAGTGTGAGCGAGACAGAGAGTGACGTCGCTTTGTTTTGGCCTGTCACCCGTTTCCGGCTTGACGTCGACTTCTGGAACACCCTGTATATGTATATGTACATAAACACATATGGACATATGTGGTAATAAGCAGTGGAGGCTATTAATCGTAGAACCTGCGCTTTTTTTATCTTTTAAATCAATGCATGCGAAACACTGTATGACTGGAAGACTTTTCTCTGCTTTCACTGTTATTCCTGGTGTTAATTGATGACAAAAGTTGAAAGTGGAAATCAAAGGTTCGAGCTAAAGCTGTATGTTTTGATAAACCATTTATAAGAACAATGATAATATAATAATTAATATTTTTGCCGCTTGCACTTTTGCTTCTCCTCCAATTTGTGGTGTGCCTCCTGTATTATAAAATAAATGGATCAAGCTACAATTCTACGCCGCTTCCGGACTGCCAATGGCTTTTATGGAAAGCCTATTCAAAGAAAAGAGGTGCGATCGCTGTTAGAAAAAAAAACTTTTTCTTATTTATGGAATGGTAGTGCGCACCTCTAACCGCTCAGCCACAGTGACCAACAAATAACAGACGGAAATCATGCTAACAATTCATTTAGAAAAATTATTAAATCAAGTCATTCTGTAATCTTAAGTATGGCTCGGCTACTTACTTTCTTGTCGTTTAGAGGTTTTCATAAAAATTTTCCTTGACTCATTTGATTAGTGTTGGTTGAGGCGGCTGTTGACATCATCTACTCACATGATAATGGTTGACTGGATGAAAATATAAATAAAGTGAAAAAAGTTACAATGATGTTAAAGTACTACTAATGCGAGAAGGACTTTATAATGACGAATAGGGATAAAATGATATCATGCAAGTGTCGATACTTTTACTTAGAAGTTGTATCGAAAGAAAGTATCGATACCTACTAAGTTCCTGGCGAGAAGTTTCGATACCTATTTACTTGCATCAATATTTGTAGCCATATAAGAAATTAAATATGTATAAAGAAAAGGCTATCACAAAGAAAAATTCACAGTGATTGAGATGAAGAACAAATATTTTATTATTTATTTTATAAAAAATAAATTTTCCTTATCCTATATGTAGATACGTTCGCGCGTATTTCTATAAAATTGTGTATGTTGATTTGAAATCCTTCCATTCCTCAAACAGATATGATTTTAAGAGCAGATTTAACAACCTTTCCTTCG
Source organism: Rhagoletis cerasi (assembly GCA_029783565.1). Lineage (NCBI taxonomy): Eukaryota > Metazoa > Arthropoda > Insecta > Diptera > Tephritidae > Rhagoletis > Rhagoletis cerasi. Next base: position 8,693 of record JAPVRG010245885.1, read on the forward strand.
GTGCTGGTTGTAGCGTCTACTTGAATACGACATTTAAGTTCAAAAAATGTCCGACCACAAGCCTTTGCATCTTGGAATGGAAGATTCTTGGAGCTAGATTCGAGGATAGTTCCCAAAGCTGCATATCAATTAGACCAAATCTTTTATTACATTCCGCCAAGAGTTTACCTTGCATTCGCTTTTTATATCACAGATGAATTTAGTCGGCAGTTAAAGGACGCCCGCATTTCTTTCACAGACATTATAATTGGCATTACACCGAACTTGGCGCCTTCTTGCTATTATCCGTAGGACCTGCTCAGAGACTCGGTGATCCGTTTAAAAAGGTACAAAATTAAAACTTTCAGGAATTTTTTTTTGTGTGCTTACACTGAGATTGTTAGGCAGCCGCTTTGTTTGAGTCTGATTGAGTTCATGGTAAAACCTGGGGAATATCTCTGAAACTGACGCATTTATCTGTTAGGATGGTGGTAAGATCAATAATTACGTATGCAGCACTGGCTTGGTTACTTAAGGCTAAATAAGTTATATACGGCTTCACTCTGGGAAAGGTCCAGCGGCTGGTCTGTGCGGAGATCACATGCGCACATGTATCACAGGCATCTAAAAGGCTTGTCGGAAAAGAAAAGGCGAAAGATCCCCGATCTGATACACTGGTGGATTAAAATTTGAAGATAGGAGTATGGAGCCAGCACAAGCGTAGTGAATAAACTAAGATCTCGTAATACGGTTACCTTGTTGTGGGTTTCGAGCCATGAGGACTTTGATGGCAACGAAAGCGCTGACACTCACGCGAAATGCGATCCCAACGAGGCCTGCATGGCCCTATAGTACCACCTTTGCAAAATTAGATTTTCTGATGAGATGCACTGCATGTTCTGTGGGATGGCGGAGGAAACATCAGAGTATGTACTACTCATAATTAGTCTTAGACCAGCGCTGTCCACGCTGGCCAGCTCTTAACATCAAAAAACAAAACAAAAAAATCCAGCTCACGAAAGAGCTGGTTATGAAATTTCAATTTTTTTATGCAGTAGGCTTTGCTTTTAAATTTTCGCTAGCTCACTTCCTGAAGTTCTTTTAGGTAGACAGCAAGTCGCCAGCTCACCAGCAAATTCCAAATGAATTCCAGTTCACTCCAGCCGCCTCTGCGTAGATTTCCTGGAATTTCGAGGCGCACAAAACTTTAATTCGCATTCGCTGCTAATGTCTTTTTAGTATTGTTGTGGTTATTGCAAGTTTGGCAAATGAAATGTAAGTATTTTTGTTGTTGGGACTGTCGAGGAAATATTCTCCGAATTTTACACAAAACGCCTTCGATTTGTGAATTTTTATTATTTCTTACATTTTACAACTCCATTCCGCGATCAAGTTTTTCGTGGTCTTCTCTGCCTTAGACTTGTACGCTTTGGAGAACGATTATTACCTCCATCCGGAAGGTAGAACATGGACCCTAAAAAGTGTTAAACTTCATGAATAGCCTAACTTCTTGAGGGTTAGCCCTATAGATCTAGCTACGTCGCAGCGCTAGTATGCACCGATAACAATAACAACAATATCAAAAAGCGCTGTGTTAAGCCTGACGTTAAGCGTCAGAGGTGGAGTGGCCCGAAATGCAACGCGGATACGAATGAGGACAACTCATTGTACGCGCTTTAGCTGCCTAACTACATAGTGTAGCTCTTTTTCCCCTTCTTCCTCCTGTTTATTTGGCATTAAAACCGTTTGTCGGTTTGAACCGACACTTGGTCCTTTCATATTGCTCATTGTGCGCCCTTTCTTTCGTTGTCCATGCATGGGTGCCGAGTAAAACGATTTTTTCACTGGAGCCTTGTCATCCATGCGAACGACATGCCGTTTTTTGTATAGCGAGCCGCTTGCTCCAAACAGACGTCCGCTTGCAGCAGAACCTACAGGTGAACAGACGCTGCTGAATTTAGAGAGCCCTTAACCCCAATAAGTCGGAGTGACCCCACCGACTTCCTATCTTTCTGCTCAATAAGGTGACAGAAAATAACCCAGTTCCGTAATTAAATTCGTACTTTCGTACACATACATACATATTTACATACTTATATGCATGTATTCGCAGATATGTTTATATATGGATGCCTACAAATACAAATTATGTATGCGCTTGCGAATGTTCGTACAAATGTAATTATCCCCAATGCAAACACAAGTGGATCTTTGTAAATGGCCATTAGCCTTTCATTATACATATATGTATTTACATGCATAAGTAAATGAATAAAATTGCGAATGGAAATGATAAAATGCTTTTTAAATTTTTAATTAATTTTTATTTTTAATGTAAACATTTATTGTGCGAAAGTTAATGGCGAAAATAAAAATTGACAACGATAAGAGCAACAGAGAAACAGCCATAACCACAACTGCAATTAATGTAAAAAAAAGCAATAACAACAAAAACAAAAACAAATTTACTATAAATAATAATTAAAACTGATGAAAACCGCAACGATGAGTTAAAAAGTGCGCGAGCGCAAAAGACCAAAGTTGATGGAGTTGTGAGGGGTGACGGGTGACGGCAAGAAAACCAAATAAATAAAAATGCTGAAATGGCCAATGAAAAATTGCCAACGCCATGCATAGTCGTAAATTGCGGTAAAAGAAAATCGCAAAAATTGCGAAAAAGGGAGAAAAAAAAATACAAATTGTGGCAAACAAATAAAAATAAACTGCATTCCATGAATTTTAAATGAGAACCAATTGTTTTTTAATTACATTAAAATAAACGAGAGAAGAGCAGATACATATGTATATAAATACACTTACATATACGCTGTGTAATGGAAATGCCCGCAATACATAAAGCAACAAAAAGGTAAAATGAAATTAAAAGAAAAAATTGCAACGCGCGCATATGTAAGGCGTGGCATGCTGCTGCGAGTGTGAGGCTGTATGAAAACGCTGTTGAAAAAAATAAAAAGGAAAAAAAAATTTTATGCAATAAAGTTGTTTTTGATAAAAAAAAAACATCAAGCTTTTACCGCGGACAGCACTATATATTTGCATACTTTTAAATTTCGCATTTCGAGGATATAAAATTTATAATTAACACCAATCTGATTAAATAAAAACAAATTAAGTGGTTTTGTAAATAAATAAAAAAACGTTTAAATATTTTGTTTTGCTCGGCTTTCAGCTTTCACCAAAGTTTAATTTTTCTTAAATTCAGTTTTCGTATTTTTCCAATAAAAATTCTACTTAATTGGGTTGATGCGTTCGCAAAAATAATGCAAAGAAATGAGTTCTCACCTGAGGCGAAAACTAAGCTTTACAATCTGTATTCTCGTCCTTTTGGAGCATTCTAAATTTCAGTAGTATAAATTATGCCATTCTACGAGACATCTTCCAAGCCGGCGGCAACTTGTTTGCATTTATTTACAAAAAATCACATTTCAATGACTGCATAATAATAATAATAAAAACGAGGTTGTATTCATTGATACGAATGCATCAAAAAACTATACTGATGTCATCGCAAAACATTCGAGTTCGCTCATATATTTTAAATTGCCATTGACGCGTCGCGGCCATATTCTGTAGACAGATTGAGTTGTAGAATTTATATGACGGTACGTCGCAATCCAGGATATTCTTTTCGAATGGTCAGTTAACAATGTGACTGCTAAGAAGATTTCACTTTTTCAAAATATGAGCGGATCCCTATATCATGCGACCAATCAATTCTAATATTCCTAGAAAATTCTCATTATTTTTTCTCCAATTAAATGACTATCTCCAAGGCGAATTTATACAAGGTGGTGTTGGGAAGGCAGCTGACTTTTTCGCCGTGGTGAGCGTTACGTCAAAATGATGTGTTTGTTGTAATCTGACAAAACGAATTCCGTATAATTTGTTAGTGTA
>JAPVRG010245885.1:12606-24052 GCA_029783565.1 Rhagoletis cerasi
TACGAGACATCTTCCAAGCCGTCGGCAACTGGTTTGCATTTATTTACAAAAAATCACATTTCAGTGACTGCATAGAAATTGTAAATCGGCAAGGGAACTTTCAAAATTGTTTACCTCAAAATCGATAATGGTTCTTCTTCATTCAAAAAACGAGGTTGTATTCATTGATACGAGTACATCAAAAAACTATATTGATGCCATCGCAAAATATTCGAGTTCGCTCATATATTTTAAATTGCCATTGACGTCGCGGCCATACTCTGTAGACAGATTGCGTTGTAGAATTTATATGACGGTACGTCGCAATCCAGGATATTCTTTTCGAATGGTCAGTTAACAATGTGACTGCTAAGAAGGCTTCACTTTTTCAAAATATGAGCGGATCCCTATATCATGCGACCAATCAATTCTAATATTCCTAGAAAATTCTCATTATTTTTTCTCCAACTAAATGACTATCTCCAAGGCGAATTTATACAAGGTGGTGTTGGGAAGGCAGCTGACTTTTTCGCCGTGGTGAGCGTTACGTCAAAATGATGTGTTTGTTGTAATTTGACAAAACGAATTCCGTATAATTTGTTAGTGTATTGTTTTTACTTATATACGGCTAATACCACCTTGTATTATTGCACCATGACTATCTCCTTGCAATGCTATTCTAGAGTTCGTCCAGTGGTTGAAATTCAACCACCACCCAGCATCCTTATATAAGATTAAATTATATTCTTGTGTATTTTGGTTCACTTTATTTTATTTTTATTTTTTTGTTATATTACTTACTTTATTGTATTTTATTTCATTTTATTTCATTTTACTTGATTTTATTTTATTTTAATTTATGTTATTTTATTTTATAATATTTTATTTTATCTTATTTTATTTTATTTTATTTTATTTTATTTTATTTTATTTTATTTTATTGTGTTGTATTGTGTTCTATTTCATTTTAGTTTATCAGGTAAGGCAATGTGACGTGATGTGAGAGGATGTCACGTCACGCGTGAATACTTTAATCGTTATTTTGGATTTTTATTTTCTTCGATCATTTTTAACCGTTATAACGGAGGCTGCTTTTTTATGACCGATTTAATTCGTTTATGATCGGAAAAATTAAATCTGAAAATAACGGTTCGAAATCGAAAAAATAAAAATCATAAAATAACGATTAAATTTGATAGAAAAATACGAGTCCAAATTTAACGATTTTTTATGATTGAAAAAATTAAAATCACAAAATAACCATTACTTTTTTATCGAAAAAAATAAAAATTAAAAATAACGATTATTTTTTGATCGAAAAATAGAAATCATAAAATACTGATAGAAAAATATGAATCCAAATTTAACGATTATTAATGATTGAAAAAATAAAAATAGCAAAAAATCTATTATTTTTTTATCGAAAAAAAATAAAAATTAAAAATAACGATTATATTTTGATCGAAAAAATAAAAATCCTAAAATAATGATTAAATTTGATAGAAAAATACGAATCCAAATTTGACGATTATTCATGATTGAAAAAATAAAAATCACAAAATAACCATTATTTTTTGATCGAAAGAAATAAAAATTAAAAATAACGATTATTTTTTTATCGAAAAATAAAAATCGTAAACTAATAATTAAATTTGATAGAAAAATACGAGTGCAAATTTAACGATTTTTCATGATTGAAAAAAATAGAAATACAATTTTAACGGTTAAATTATGAGTTTTTTTTTATAAAGATTATAACCTTTACGGTCCCTGGTTGAAATACTATTTCCATGTCAATATATTTTTTTCATTGTATACGCGTTATCAAATAGCAAAGTTAAGATTTAAATATACTTTCTATATGTTGGTATTTGGCCGGGCCGAACTTCCTCTTCTAAAATCAACACAAAACACCCCGAAAAAATTCCGAAAAGTAATAAAAGAGACATCTCGATAAGTTGCGAAAAAGGTCTCGTAATAAAATTCCAAGAAAATAACTGGCATTTGTTTTTCAAAAACAAAAAAAAAAACAAGTATCAAGTTTTTTAAGTTGTGAGGGGATCAAGTTCAAAAATGAAAGGGTTAGAGGAATAATGCTTTTAATTTCATTTTACTTTATTTTATTTTGCTTTATTTTATTTTATTTCATTTTATTTTACTTTATTTTATTTTACTCTATTTTATTTTACCTTATTTCATTTAATTTCACCGAACAATTCGTATTACATTTTACTAGTAAAAATTATTTTAATTACTCTACACCCTCAACCTCATCAACTTTCATTTTCACTTCTTCGCATAAAATTGTCAATTCCAACTCACTGAGCATTTAATTCATTTAAACCATTGAATCTTAATGCGAACTGACTGAAATATGCGCGTGGGTCCTTTCACTTAACCAGACTCTTAGCATCTTTTCGTGAAAGGGTTAAAATAATAAATTCTTACAATAATAATAATAACAAAGTTATAAAACAACAACGTCTGTGCGCGCTCCCAGGCAACACGCTGCTCGTACATTCTAACCGGGCCGTTGTAATGCGGCAAAGTTAAAAAAATATTTTCATTAAAATCACAATCGTATTCGCATTCGGATGGAAGTCGCAAATTTCTAACAAAAACACTCAATGCCTGAATGATGAGCCTCAATCATTGCTTTGCCAAGCATCTGTAACTTTTGACGCTCCATTCCTTCACCACCCCCACCCCGCACTCGAGTAGCTCATATTTCGCTTGCCGCCAACGTAACCATCCAACTCTTCTTCTCTCTAAGCAAATAAACCGACCTGAAGATGCTGTGGCATATACTTTTCTATGCAAATGTATTTCCTTAACCCTTTTGGCTGCTCTTACCCCGCTGCATCGCAATCGTAATTCGTAAATGCGAAATGATTTTAATTGTTGAGTTTTCCTAGTGCCCACCGCACGCCTTTCTCTCGCTCTCTCTCTCCTTCATTGGAACTCTCACTCCCACTTCTCCAATTACAGCTAACTTGCCCAGTTGTCGGTAGTGGTTTCCGTTTACACATTTACAGTTAGTTTTCTACTTTGTATTTATTATTTCATTGTTTCCGTTGTTGTTTTTGTTTTTGTTGTTGCTGTTGTTATGCTATTGAGAGCTGAGTACTGCCACTCTATGCCATGCGAAAAGTTTAACGAAGTGTATAAAGTTTTTATAAAGTTCGCTGGCCAAATTCAAAACTGTAAGTAATTTTTAAGTGGATTTGCTAATGGATCCAATAATTCATTTGAATTTGTTTGCTTTGCGCTGAGACTCAGTCTCCTTCTCCGTCTCCGTCTCGGCCTCCGTCTAGGGCTGGGTGCGGATCCCACTCGTGGTTGGCATTTTGTAAATACAAAGTATTTTCGCATGAAATGCGATTAACGTTTCCATCTGTTCTGAGGAGTGAGTTTAGATGCAATGGGATGGATGTAAGAAGTTAATATAAAATTTAGGTGTTTAAAAGTTTTGAGAGCTTAACTCCTTTTGATGTGTTTGCACGGATATGATTTAGGTGTTGCGTTTGTTTAAGAGTAATCCTGACTTTTAGTAAATAGTTAGATTGAGAATAGATGAGTGCTTTTAGGTTGTAAAAAGTGAAGTGAATAAGTTGTAGTTGTATACTAATTTCAATACTCTTTGTCTTCCAAGGAACAATTTTCATCATCTTAAAGTTCACGTTTGCTTCATATATAGCCTTTTGAATTTCAAAGCAAAATGATATATTTTGAAGATTTTTAAGTGATTCGATTCCTTATCTCCTTTAAAAAAGGAAACAAAGAAACGTCTAGGATATTATGCCCTTTATGTTCTTTTGATTAAAAGCTTTTGGGTACTTTCTGGGGATATAAGGGAAGCGAATTTTGGTGAGTAAAATCGATACATCGATGTTTCGATGCATCGAAAAAATCAACGAGTGGGGTTTCCTACGGAAGTCCAGTCACCTCATGTGCTCCATAAACAAACAAAAAAAAATTGTTTTTTTCCGTATGGTTTTCCAACTAAAAATAAAATGTGTTTGAAAAAATTTGAAAAATAATGGATAAGTTTAATCTAAATCAAGTTTGGTGTTACACTCAATTCGATTTTTTAAAAATCGTTGAAATTGAAATCGATGCATCGTCAATTTGGTGATGTAAAAAATTTTAAATATCGATGAGGCAAACATCGAGTTTCAGAGCGGTATTAACGCTGTTTCAAAAACATCGATGCATCGTTTGCAACCCTATCTCTTATATGAGTAGCAAACACATCCGATTAAAATATTCAGAGCATTAAATTTTCGTTCAGAGACCGTGGTGGCAAAACTTCCTTAAGGAATTTCTGAATCCTTACTTACTCTTAAGCGGAAAAAATGATATGGTACTACCAGAGTCATCTATTATGCTTACATATTATCTCTTGTAACCTCATTAATAGAGAAACCAGGAAATTTCCGAACCAAGTCGTGGCTGATTTTGCCAGCTTCAGCCACGCTGGTCAAAAACTTTAAGCACTTGAGTCTGAGTGAAGCACAATCCATGAATCATAACTTTTTGTGCTTAGACACAAACGGTCTAAGAGATCTTACAGATCTTGCTTGCCAGAGAACACAGTCGTCGCTCTCAGTCAGGACAGGCATATGTAAATGCCTTCCGTCTCGCCCTCGCCGTTTTGCAAGCTTACTTATAGAAGGCGTGGATATATAAACCAAAGACCAAAGAATAAAAGCTCGTCAAAATTGTCAGCAGAGTACAGTAGCAGTACAGCAATATTTACGAGAGGTAATTTTCTCTTATTATTGCATTGCTCTAAAAGTATGCAGCATAAGATGTCAAGTTTCACCTATATAGCTCATACAAAGGTCAGTTCACACCTGGCATACGAGTATGGAGACATTTATTGAAGTCCCAACTTGCTGACTGATTGGAAAGCAGAAAAAGAGAACCCAGACCAGTATATGCCCGTTGTAATTCCATATGGAGACTCCGATCCCTTTTGACTTAAAAAAACACACCCTACGCTGTGAACATTGACAAAGCTCTTATTTTTACCTGACTGGACTCTCTCCTGCTGACTGCCTTGTAGGTGAGCAGTGGGTGGTTAAGTCAAACCTGGGACTTACTTAATTTCAAGTGGTCTCTCAATTATTGGGGCCAAAGAATGAAGATTAATTTACACGGATCGACCTTTAAGGTAAGCTTGCTGGGCTTCGGATAGAATGGTTGGGTTGATGAAGAGTCTCATGTGGGTTTTAAAAATTATCGAAAGTGGATTTAACAAAACTTATATAAACATTATTGGGCTAAAGCCGCTTGTTTTAGTATGAATAATTTTAACTGGCTTGAATATAAATACCAATTTAACTTCCCTCCCTTTTAACCGAAAGCTTTTCTAAAGACCGCTTCCCACTTTTTGGTACTTTAAGCTTCAAGGTCGTCAAGCTCTTTCTGATTATCTGAAATATAAAATTTCATTTCATTTTCATTTCATTTATAGAACATTTTTGCTTTTATCTACATACATAAGGTACAATTGTTAATAAATTTAAGTCAAACAAATATTTCTAATTACAATACGAAATTAATTCAGATATAAGAAAAAGATAAGGCATTTTGTATATTAAAATTAACATAGTATCAAATGCCATCTCTAGTAAAGTTATGAATACAGTGGGGTTAAAAAAAAATAAATATCTTCCAATCTCGTCAACATTATGGACCACAGAGCTCAGCTTTGTTGGAGATAGGCAAGGGTCAGGGCCTTCAAATTGCCAATGACTAACTCGATATGAGAGCAGGAATATAGAAAATTTCTACCATCTCTTGAACCACAGATCATCGCTATTTACTGAGTCCTAAATCATAAACGTGTTTCGGAAAATTAACAAATGGATAAGTGTGTCGGAAAAAGGTCTTATTTCAGTTTGGGGAGCCAAGTCCAGACATACAATTCTCCCTGGGATTGCTGCTTTCACAAGTTAAAGCGAGGTCCCGAATCGAAACTAACATCAGGTGGGCTAATCTGGATACATGCGAAATATCGCGATCGCTCTGGTCCTACTTGTTGAACGAAAAGTTACACTTTTTATTAAAATACTAGCGGGTAACTAACCTAATGGTCGCATGACTGTCAGATTCTGTGGAATTATTCACTTCATGTGAAAATGTCTCGCACTCAGAAGAAAGCGCCTTAGATCTCTGGCGAAGCGTTTATTCGAAGACTCGAACTCCGTCTCACTAAAGGGACTGTCTGGACTTGTCAAAAGATCAGAATGATTTAAGGACATGCAGGAAAGTTTTTTTTAGATTATTATTCTGCATTGTGCCCCTGTGTTGACCGAGCGTTTGCCTTGACAAGTGCATCTGGCCTGGCCTAACCCAACCATGTCTTTAAAACTAAAAATCGACCATAAGGAAAATTTCTCAGTATAACAGAAAACTTCAACTTAAAATCGGCACAGGTTGTCGACATCGTAGAGGAATAAAAATATATGCGTATGTACTCGAATATACATACATATGTAGCTTAGAGTTTAAGCCTTAGACCAGAAGGAAGACTGAAGAGGGAATGCATATCAAATTTCGCAAAAAAAATTAACTTTATGCTCGGAGACAGCCAAATATACAAACACAAATGCCAACATGATTCTGCTTGCCTATTTATTTATTATCCCCACGATAACTTTTCGTATATCTAATTACCTTCATAATTACAGTAATTACATTAAGTATCATTGCTATTTCTTTGCCATTAATACACATAAGCCAAATAAAAGATAATACCAAACCACCCTAACTAATAATGAAACAGCAGTCTGGTAAACAGTATGCAAAGTTAATAAGCATGAACAACAACAGCAAAAACTCGAAAAAAAAAACATCACTGCATACCAAAAACCACAGAGCAGATATTGATTTTCAAATCGATGCTACAAAACAAGTGCCTGCCAAACGGCTAAGGTTACTTTTTCCTGGGAGGATGACAACATGTGGAACCGCAAGCCGGCGCAAAAAAAAATAAACACCAGCACACTGATAGGCACACACACATACACATGTACATATATACGCCAAAGTCATGCAAGTATGTGTGTTAGCTTAAGCTGAGCGCCATAAGCGACACTTAAGCAGACATAACAGCAACAAAAGCCACAACAACAACAACAACAATAAGAACAATAATCCAGCATATGTGGCGACAAAAGCTAACAAGTGCGCGCCAGCAGCTCGAACATGGCCAAGAAAAGGCCACTGTCGCATACAAATAAATGCATATTAACGTAAATTTTTAAAAATCTAGAGCGTTCCAATGCGGGCGTAAAAACGCATCAAAATACATACGAACATACACATACTTGTGCAAAAGCTCATATGTATATGCACTTGCAAGCGTGCAAAGTGTGTGCCGAGGTAATATGACTCCACTGACGCCGCCACCAACGGCGGTTGGGTTGTTCGAGAGGGACGTAAATTGAGCAGAAAACCATGGGGCGCCAGCAGCTCGACTGCCAACAAAGCCAACACAAGCCAAGCCAAGCCAAGTCATTTGAGGCAACCAGTGTTGCGAACTGTGCGGTTTTTGGTTTTTACCAACCGGACTTTACTGACCAGCAGTTAGTAGAGTTGTTATTGTTTTAGTCCCTGTTTTTGCTCCTGTTGCTACTTGCCATTCAAATAGCTTCTTCTTCTTTCGTTTGCCTTCTTTTATATGTACATACATATTCTTCTTCTACCTTGACTGTTGTATTTTGACACTTGCTGTCTTAGAATAAACAACAGTTATTTTGTGACCATAATGAATATGAGTAGCCAAGTGAAGGTCAAATGAGCTAAAGACAAAAATGCATACACACGTACATATTTATATTTTTATAAGGAGAAGGATAAGAGGAAGGACATGACGTATGCACATAAATACAGTCAGTAATCAAATACAGCTAAGAGCAGATATAAAATCAGCATGTGGATTTTGGCGCCAGAAATATGTATGTACATATGTATGTACAATGAACCATTTCCGGGCTGTTATGCGCAATACTTGCTGCTGTTTCGTATTTTTCGTTTGGCTGTTTTCAGTCGAGACCGCAAAACCGTTATTATGTTGCCGTTTAACATCGCACAATAAATCAATTTTAATTTTATTAACTAAGGAAGACACCTTCACTCATGCGGCAATAAATTTTACAATTGAATGACTTATGAGAACCGTTAATGCTTCACGACCATTAATGCACTAACATTCCTCAAACAAAAGAGTTCTTGCAATTGATTCATCAAAAATTAAGTCTTCTTCTTCTTGCTTGGCGCTGTAACCGCCTAAGCGATTTTGGTCGTTATGTAGCAAACGATCAGCTGTCAAACTCTATTTATTTTTATACAACTAAAAATTCGATTGCGTGAGAGATTATTATTAATATTATTGTTGAGGATAAAGCACTGCGACCTTAAGATCCATTGTGCCCCCTTCACGGATTTATAGTGTGTCTATTAATCCAGTATCCGATAGAAACTTTAGTATGGAACCTAAATCTACGGATTTCACTTCGCCTTTGGTTATCAGATATTCACCCAGGTGCCTTTTGCGTTTGTGCATCAGTGCAGGACATTCTTCTAAGATGTGCTGTGCAGTTTCGTTATTCGTCCTGCAAAATCTGCATCGCTCATGCGAGTAAATTCCCAGTTTAGTCAGGTGATAGTTCAGCCTGCAGTGTCCTTTCAGGATTCCTGTAATAATTCTTAAGTTATTTTTTGATAAGCTCATACATTCCTTAAAGCGGTTTGGGTTATATGTTACTAAATATGCTTTCGACTGCTCTAGGCTTGGAAGATTATCACAGTAGCGAATTCTTTGAGCTTCTTCCTCTAACCGAAAAAGGGCAGAGAGTGCAACTTTTCCCAAGCCACAGAATTGCTCTGGGCCGGTGAAAGGGGTTGATGCACTTTTCTTAGCCAGTTTATCAGCGATCTCGTTTCCTTTAATATCAATATATCCCGGAATCCAGAGAACCCAAACTTGATTGGTCAGACCAAGAGTATTCAGCTTGTCGAGGTACTCCATCACCAGTTTGGAGGTTACCTGGTGTGATCTGAGGGCCTTGATAGCCGCTTGGCTGTCAGTCAAAATCGCGATATTCTGATTCCGGTAGTTTCGCTTGATATTAAAGTCCGCGCATCTTTCTATGGCGTATGTGTCAGCCTGGAAAATAGACATTTTTTCCCATGCGTTACGAGTGTTTTATCCTGGGTCCAACTACCCCTTCCCCGGTACCCTCTTCGGTCAATGAGCCATCAATGTACCAGGTAATCATATTTTGATGTAATCATTACACCATACTCCTACCCTGTCGGAAACACCAACTACGAAAATGAGTGTCATATTTTGGTTTATCTGATATGTCCCGGATATACATACCTGCGCAACTCTTCTTGTTACTCAGATCAGTATTGAACCTCTTTGCAATTTCAGGGAACCTCTTCGTAAGAATATCTAACTTCCCACGACTAAGAAACCCTTCTGCCCCGATATTGGAACCAATCATCCTTAGTAAAGCTCTTTTCGCCTGAGTATGTATGTAAATATGAAGAGGGGTAAGATCTAAAATAACCTCCAAGGATGCGGTTGGACAAGTTACGTTTAAGATATAAAGCATAAATTAAAATATTAGAACATATTCTTAAAAAAACTTGGTATGGAGACCAAAGCTAGGAGTGAGTAGATATGAAAGATTTTTGATAACAAAATATTGCAATTTTGTTTTGGTGATGAACTTTTTTTTTGCTACCTAATAAATTATTAGATATTTCTTAAATCTTTACATAGAAAGCATAGAATAGGTTTGGCCAAGATACAGTTATTAAAGAATACAAAAAATTCTATCGTGAGCTTATGCCACCATATTTTGTGTTGCGATTTGTACTTTCGGCTATTTTCGTAGGTTATCTTGATAGTGTCAGTAGTGAACTATTTACCGTTTGGAGGGGTGAACTCAACAAAGAGAAAAAACAAAACAACAATTTTGTTGCTGAAAAGGTTGCTACTTTTAACTTAAATAATGAAATTAGTATAATTTAGCAACATTTTAAAAAAAAATGCAACTGAACAAATGGGGGTTTTTAACCAAGGGAAATTTTTTTCTTACAAATATTTTTTCTTAAAAAAACTGCATTCTAACTTTTTTAATAAAACTACAAATTAAAAAGTTACCCCTTTAGACCACTCGGTAGCCAGGGGTTAAATTTTTTTTTTACAAAAATGTGGGAAATAATATCCCTATCGAACTGTAACGCAATCATTAATATCGGTTAAGGAATACGCCTATGCCTATTTACATATATTTACACATAAACATAGCCATAGGGGAAAATATTACATGAACTCGTCACCTATCGCGCCCATTTTTAGAAGGTTGACTTCTCTTTATATCTGTGATACATGCACTGAATTTCAAGCAAACTTTACAGTCGATCGAAAAGATCGGTCCCTGGTCAATCTATCAGAAAAAGTATCCTATATGTCCGGGGAATAAGCTTTCTAAGTGCTAAATTTTATTCCAATCCAATTCAGCTGTTTTTTTGGATTGAGACAAATATCCAAACATCCAAACTTTCTAATTTATATTATCAGTAAGAAGTAAAGGCTACGTTTTAGTCGCATATACTCGTACATGAGTTTGTCTGAGTTTAAACTAGACAGAGCCTCCGTAGGAAAAAATCAGGAATGATTTTTGGTAATGTGTTCTTAAAAGCATTACTAGGGTAAGCGAATCTCAATAACTCTTAAGACTTCACATTAATCATCTCTCTGGCACTCTGGATTTCATCTCCCCTATATTCGCATAATATGCTCCTTCTGTTTGTGAAGCTCAAATAGAATGTTGTTCAGTGACCAGCGTTGCCACATGGTAAGTTTTTTTCCTACCAAAATTGGTCCAAAATCACTCTCAGCCTACCAATATGCGACATGCATTGAAAATGTGATTTAGGTAACATTTAACACCTTATTAAAAACAAGTAATTTTTAAGCAAAAAAAAATAACCAACTTCAATTCTCATATACAAATTTAGGTGAAGCGGCAATTTCTTCATGACCCAAAGATCGAAACTGAACCAAATTAGTATGGGACCACTCTTGAGGTACAACCTTTCCGATAAAAAATTATCGAAAACGGTCAACGTTGTCCAAAGTTACCCGCTAACATACATAAAAAAAATATTCAGACGAAGAGAAATCTTACAGAAATCGTAAGAAAAGCATCATCTCCTTTCCGATTTTTTTTTTAGAATTTTCTAAGATGAAATGTACTGAGCACACTCCGATTCTTTTACGAAATTTCGGAAGGAAATCGTTGTGATGTTAAGAACTTTTTCAGAATTTTTTAGATTTTTCTCTAAGAAATAGTACGGAAATTTCTTTACGAGTTCGTGTCAACCGCTACATATGATTTTCTTTAAAGAAAGAGAATTTTCGTAATTAATAAATTAACGG